>CBVK0102472012.1:0-31303 GCA_900067695.1 Picea abies
ATCATGATTGTTTTACAGTTGATCTTGATGAGACAGGTGCACAAGACAGAGTTCAAAGATAGGGAAAAATTTGGGTGGCATATCCCGGACTTGATCATTGGTTAGTAACCTTTTAGGGACCAAAAGGTCCTTAGTGGGGAGGTGTGATCCAGAATTGGATCCAAGAGCTTGATGGGGCTCAGAAAGGCCTAAAAATAAAATTTCTCAGGATGGATTCAAAATGGACGTGTGCATAGGTCTCATTGATATGAATCCAACACAACTTTAATGGGATCAAACGGACATCGTATGCTCCATATATCATGATTTGTTTGCTTTGCCAAATAGGTAAAAAAATGATGATTGTATAGTCCATACAGTGCCACGTGGTAGTTGATTGTACAGGTTGTATGACCGTATAGCTTATGTGGAAGGGTAGTTGGCACTGACATGGATAGACAGGTGGGCCAAGTAGGGAGTGACACATGTCACCACTGCAAGGGTGACACATGGAAAGTATGTACGATGCTTATGTGGCATGTGACGTGGCAGACACATGGCTGGAAGATGGTCGAATAGTGTGCTGACACATGGTAGTTAGTTGGCATATGGTATGATGCCACATGGCCCATACATGGCCTTCCACATGGCACCCATGTATTGGCTATATTTTTTGGTAAAATATTGGAGTTTATGGGGTTTGAACCGTGGACCTCATGGGCGCCAAATCTTTGCGTAGGTCAGGATACCAACCCACCTACCGGAGTCACTTAACCATATGTTGGTGCCACTTATATATAAATTTATTTGTGTTGATAGTCGGGCTAAGAAAGGGTTGGGGACTAGCCCCAACCAACGGTTCAACGGTTTAACATATGCCCCTACATTTGTATGTTGGCACCACTTATATATAAATTGATTTGTGTTGATAGTCGGGCCGAGAAAGGGTTTGGGCCTAGCCCCAACCCATGGTTCAATGGTTTAACATATGCCCCTACATTTGTATGTTGGCGCGTGTATTAAGATCCTATCCCTGGATCTCGGTCCCGTGATACTCTGCATATGACCCGGACTGCAGTTAAGTTGCCGCGTAGGTAGGGGTTAGCCGCATTTGTCGGGCTAGCTTGTCGACCAGGAGCTATACCCGGATATATGGTGTGTGGAGCTCCAAGCCCTGGACATATGGCAGTTAATGCGACCAGAAGTTGGATTACAGGAGGGGGCCAGCGCATAATGGCTAGTGCCTGGCCACATGGATGCGCCCTGTATGACCAGGAGCCCTAAGAAAGGGGTTTTCACCCAATCTATTTGAAAAATGGGTTTTATTACTTTATAATAGATATTTTATCGTTTTATTCGGCATAATTGAAATATTTTGGTCATTTTTGGGGGATATTGGGCCCTTTTTTAGGCCAAATCTTTGGGGGAAGTTGGGAGATGGTTAACAAATTCAGATCTATATACACCAAGGCTTCTTGAATCCATGGGAGAAGATTCAAAGCAGGCTTATTCTGAATATTTTCCAAGACAAAGCCATTTTTATGCAGGGAAGGTGTTGTGGAGAGCACCTTTGCGGACCATTTCTGGGAGCTCCGATCATCTGATTTCAGTGTCGTCAGTTTTGTTGGGTTCCAGAGATCTAGTAGAACAAGACCAATTTAGTTTGTAACCTTTTTGGCACTACTATGGTGTACTTTTAAATATTTGAACAGAAATAAGAAAGCCTCACCCATTGAGACAAAGGCCCGGAGACGTAGGCGAGATTGTTGAACTCCGTTATCATATTGGCATTTGTGGTTTGTTGTTCTTATTGCTTTATTTCAGATATGTATATGTGTATATGGCTGTCATGTTTCATTCATAATTCTTCCTCTATCATTAATATTCCTAAATGGTTAATTAACACATGCTAAATAACTCAGCCATTGTCGTTTAAAATATCTTTTCGGATCATAACACCACAAAAATAAAATCTTTGCCTTGTAGGATTTGAAGATGGTGGAGGTTATAGTGTGTAGGAAACTCCATGGTTGTTTGTAATTTCAATTTATTAGCAGTATTACTTGATTCAAGATTATTAATTAAGGAGGAATCAACCTACTATGAAAAGTATGCATGTGAGGGGGTTTCACTAGGTGTTATATTATTGATGTTAGGGTCCTACCCTAACCTCCATAATTTAGTTTAATTAGGATTTATTTAATTAATGTATGAAACCATTCTATTTGAATAAGGCCCATTATAGAAGTAGTGGAAAGATATTCAATGTAAAAGGGTCTTATTTATTAAATTAGGCCCACTAGGTGGGTGGAAATCATTAATGATGAGACCACAAGTAGTTATATTTTTTGTGTTGTGGCTCTATTTAAATAGCTAGGAGGATATGGAGTGTTTTTATAGTTTTTTATTTGGATATCTACTCAATGAAAGGTTTCCCCACCTTAATAGGTAAGTGAATATTGCTTTCTTTCTTTTGACGATCATTAGTACAAGTGTATATTTCCCATTTTCAACTGGTTTGTCTCTTGTATATAATTTTTTTTCATTTATAATCTCTATATACCTTACTTGTGTTTCAATTCTTAGGGTTAAGGAACACTACAAGTGATATTAAATCTCTTCCTTGAGCCAACACACATCCAAATTTTAGAAAAAAAAATTAGGCTTGAGATGTATTTCAATATCTTTAAATAACATAGAGATATATTGTTTTGTAAGTAAATTTGTGGTTAGGGAAGAACACACATAGAAAATACATCTCGCGTCATCTGGTTATAAACCCTTGTAACCTATATTGGCACTCTTTTTATTCATACTACATCAGAAAACACCTATATATGAAATTGCCTTCCATGTTCCCTAAGGTATATCAGATTCCTTATACAAACACCTGAAACTAGCCTTACATAAACTTGTATCCATCATGTTTCTATTGTATGCCAATACCAACACTCAAGGATGCCATTGCCATGTACTAGGGAATTAGGTAGTATGGATAAGGGTATATTCTATACTCCTTAGTTGGTGTCATGAAAAATTCAACTGAGAACTAGTGTTTGGAGATCTTTGGTATATTGGAGAGGATAATAAATCGATACTCCTTTGTCCTTAGGCCCTTTAAAAATATAGCCTTTGTAGAATGCCATTGGAATTTATACAACTTTGAGTATATAAATAACTTGGGAATTTTTTTAGCACATAATTCTCTACTAGTAGTATATTGTAAGACACCCAACCCCCTAAGTACCATTTTAAGAGATGGGGCATTAAATTTTCACTTTTCTTAAAGCTCATTGAACCCATTTAAAAGGGACACCATCATCGAGAGCTTTCCAATGACTACAAGTTTTCTTAAAATAGAGATCTTGATCAAAATTTATGTCCTTTTAAATATTTAGGTCCTTTATTGGACAAAGGCCTCTTAAATACCACATGGCTCCACATCGTCGTTCCCATCCGACGTGGAACTAACGTGTCAAAACATGTCACCCTTATCACAGACATGGTTGCAGGCATGGCACTCGTCACCTATTCCACCGGGCCCTCGGCCCTACAAACAGTTAATGCTTACTATAAAATTTCTCAGAGACCTGACTTAACTAGGCCTTAACACCTATCCATCACACATAGGGCTGGTGGCATTGTTTGACATCATCTTGGGACACTAACCCTCAATATCTTGAGACATCAACCACTCAGATGTTGGCCCTTTTTACATTTTTCAAGGTCCCAAAAATCCCAATCCGAGATGAGATGACACCTTGCACACATGGCCCTGTCCTATATTGCCACATGTCTTAATCATTGCATGACATGTGGACACCATCTACTCATGACACTAGCACTCATTTTCCCATGGACCACCTTCCTATTATGCCAATTTCAACTTGACATGTGGCACAATCACCACGTGGACTAACGTGGTATACACGTCATCACTGTACACAAAGTTCACCAACAAGATGTAGACACTTGTTCATTCCTTATTTGTTGATTGAAGTCATCTGATGTCACCTCAGATTTATCGAGCATTGGGTATTGACTTGTTGTTAAATCCTACTCCTTAGAACCTCCCTACAACAAATATTCGAGATACAATTGGCATCCTAGGCACGTGGACCTATCTGTTCGTACCACTTGGAATGACATGCAACACTTGTACCACCTGACACGTGGCACTCATTTTCCATCTAGACCCCTATCGAAATATTCCAAATTGATGTGACACGTGGCACCACCTGTGTGTGACATGTGGCCCTCCCAAATCATGACATGTGGGTCATTCATAGTGTGATACGTCACCACTGGGTACTATATGTCGATACTTTCTCTATGAACTGTAACTACGAAAACCACTGAGACCCAACATCCAAGATTTACGAGGTGTTTTAATTAGGGTTATCTCATGATTAAGGGACTAGTTAAAACATTAATTCATAGGGTCACGGGTCTATGAGATATACGACTCAGATATCTTTCACTTAGATCTAATGATTGTCAGGGTTCCTTTCACGATTTTGGTGTGGTCGCGGTTCCAAGCATTGGATGATGGAGATTTATAACGTCGATCAATAGATCGAAGATTCTCGTCAAAGTGGATCTTGGACCTCGACACTTTCCCTATATCATGTAACCTAAAACTCTCAAGGTTTTTCATCCAATGATTACGATCTCACGGGTAATTAATTACACTAATCCCCAAGATTGCAAGACATTTAATTACAATAATCCTTGGGATTAAGACTCATGGTATTTACTAAGGAATTTCAATGACTAATATCTCTCGGTAGATCCGACAACTGCAAATTCAAAGACATCGATGTAAAGGGATTAATCCTATCAGGGCCCACACTCTACTCGTCCACAATTAGATGTGGAAATGTGTCAACCCCATGACATCATGACATCCAATTTAACACACTACATCACTATGAAGTTATTATCTCTCTCTTTCCCTCGGGCTTAGGTAACAAGGCATGGAACCAGGGGCTGGAACCCTAGTCCCCAAAGATCAATGTTTAGAGACTTCCAAAGGGGTTTATAATTAGAAATATTTTGGGTTTCAGTGCTCTGGTGCCTCGGGTTGCAAAAATCCCTCTTGATCTTGGTTACGAAACTCAACGATCGAGATTGTTCAGCGCTCATATCTAATGGATGGTATTCAATCATCAAACTTTGCAGGGATTTTGTTGATTGGAATTAGTTCATCTTTGGATGGTCAGGATCAACCCGCTTCACTAGATCGATGATTATTGTTTGCTATGGTAAAAAAGGGGGTTCAAATGACAAGAGTATGTCCCTAGACTTAACAAACCCGAAACTCTTAACCTTATATTTTTGCAGTTATCTGATCACAAAGTCTTACCAGTAAAATGAGTATCAAAACTACAAATAATACATTTGCATTTCAGACATAATTATAGTCATCCAACCCTTTTTTTTCAAACAAATTACATAGAATATGGGATACTTATCTGTTACAAGTCATAGCTAGCTGACCAACTGACTATGGGTTTTTGTATTTCCACCCAACCGTAGGCCCAGATGCATCCACTCTTAGTATTCTAGCCACCCATGTGCCAATCCATGATACCACCAGGGAGTCTCTCTCAAATTCTTAGGGAGATTGACAAGCGAAGGTTAATCTCCTTCACACTACTCTTAGTTAATATTGTCTCATACCCACCTAGTGTTGATTAATTGGGTTGGTTTTCATTGATGTCAACCCTTGAAGCAAGTCCGTTAGAAAAATCTGGTAGCCCCAAGAGTATAGTTAAGGGATCCAAGTTTGTTCGAGGTATAAAGGAACAAAGATCAGTGAATATGCATGTAAGACTATTCTATATGGATAATACATGTCGTGAAATTTCCGGTGATATGTGGTACGTCGCATAACTCCTCATGTTTAGGGATTTATGGTTTTTGAAGTTAGAGAACAATCATGAGTTGTCTAGAAGCCCCTAGAAGGTCAAAAAAGTCAATTTATTCTAGAAGCTCCTAAAATAAGTTTCCTAGTCAAAGTGGTTGTAACTAGGAGTTAATCATGAGTTAAGTTGTTGCAAAAAGAAAATAATTAAAAATAAATTAGTTGAAACTAGAAGTGGTGAGTCTATTATTTGTGGATAAAGTGGTTGTAAGTGGAAAAAGTGGTTAGAAGTGGGTTAGCCCCAAAAAAAGGAAGTTGGGTAAAACAGTTAGAAGGTAACCCCTAGAGGAAGCTACTTGGAGAGTATAAATAAGAGAGAAAGGGTCTCCTATTAGCACCCATTGATCACACTGAATATCTATTATTTTTTGAAAGGTTTATTGCAGGTACTCATTGATACATCTGAAGTTACACAAGTTTGAGGAAACAATGTAGGGTTGACGACGAAAGTTTCATAGTTGCAGAATTTATGAAAAATCCTAGTTTTTTATGTGTATGTGGGCTGAAGTGGAGGAAGGCGCGTACATACGCAGTCTACAGTGGAGGAAGGCACATACATACATTGTTTGTAGAAGAGAAATTCGCTTACAACTGGAAAAATCCATGAAAACTTGAGTAGATGTGGATGCTAGGTCTCTAGAGTTTGAAAGCAGGTTCCCAGGAAAGTCTACAATAATCAGGTACAACATATCTATCTACAAGTTCAAAAGGTATGTCATATTCTTATGTGTAGTTTGATATTGTTGTCTACATGAGATATGGTTATGGGAGATTGAGGATTTTCCCTAGAGAGGTTGTTGGTTGTATGGAAATTACTTTATGAGCTTGATCTATAGAAATACAGTGTTGGTATGTCTGGTATTTATCACTGATACATCTCGTTGGTTTGAGTGTTGAGGAATATCTTCTATTTCTTAGTACATGGTTGAGGGTTTTTGTGGTACATGGTTGAGTGTTTTTGGCTGTGATGTATTGTTGAACTTGTTGGTTTATTTTGAGGCTACATATCAGTCAAGGTTTGATGTCTAGTCCGTGTGACGATTTATTACACATGATTATGATTGTATGCTAATGACTAGAGAGACATAGATGCACATGGTTGGAGTGATATTCTTGTGATATTGAGTATGAGATCTATGTTATCAAATCTGATATATTGAGGATATTATTGGTACATGTTGTTGGTATATGTTGGTACAGGTTGATTACAGGTTATTGGTACAGGTTGACTACAAGTTATTGGTACAAGTTGTGTTAGCACATATAATGTACTGGGATATGATCAGGTACATTCCAAGGTGTTTCGACTTTCAACGGATTTGGGACATCACATTTCAAACATCAACAAAAGGTTTGCATGCAGGTTTCGTGGAAATCAGGGAAAACAAAACTTGTGTAGCGATCACATGCTATTCAAGTGCATTTTTATCATAACTCTTAAATTGTGCGCCCGTTTATCGTGATTTTTTTTTAGGAGATGCATGGAGGTAATATGAATAAACTTACTTATTTTTAGGTCAAAATGATTCACTATTTTCGAGAAATGAGCCACCGTCATCTACAACCATTTTTTAATTTTCTCGACATCTGTGAACTAGGGTTTTCCCATATTTCTCCGGTGGAAGAATCATGATGATCTTAAGTTGCTGACCAAAATTCATCTTGACCCAGTTTACCATTTGAGAGAAAATAAAAAATACCAGTTGCATAAATTTCATTGTGCAAACACGCTATGCAAGTGTTGTAGCTCATAGTTTCACGCTACACAAGTGTTGTAGGTATCATTTTTTGCAAAAACTAGGAAAACATTTCTAGCTACAGAGTTATTCTCAAAGGGAATATTGGTTAGTTTGGGAAGCATTATGCACTCGTATCCTTTCTACCGGAGATCAGAGAAACCTTTACTTTATATGGATCTACCAAGTCGGTTTGTTGCTATGGAGAAGTTTCAAAACATTGTAGGCCCATGTTGTGGAGGTTGGAACAGAGAACATTACAGCCATTATTGTCACAGGGGTTATGATGGAAGTTTAAAGAGAACTCATTTAATTTGTAATATTTTTAAGCATTTACATTTACATATCATAAGCACCATACCAACTAGATTTTTTAAGCACAAGAAATGGACTCGGCCTCATTTGTTTCAATGGTATTACAAGTCCATCCTCTCTTCATAAAATGTTTCTGGAGAAGGTTTATTTTGTCCAATTGGTGGTGACAAGTAGGTTGTTGTGCGTTATTCACAAGGTTTATAAATGTTAAGTGATGAGATCAATATGAAAACCTTGGATCGTTGGGATCAGGATCCTATAAGTGTAGAAACAAAGCATTTGTCAACATATCATGCTTAAAACATAGCTCAGAAAATTTGTTGTGTGGGGATCAGGATGTTCATGTGGAAGCACTGCAAAATTTTGGAATTGTTGATCAAGTAGTGAATGATATTGTTCAAATAAAACTTGGTCATTGTGATGATATGAATGGTCAACAAAAAATACAAGGAAGGATCAATATCCAATATGAGAAGATTTCAACGGGAAAAAAAGAAGGGAAATTGTGGCAAACAACATTTTCTGGAGATGAATTAGAAATTTTATCCTAGACATCTGTTGAGTCCACTATAGAAGAATTTATTCATTTGGTAAGATGGTAACTAAAGATATGCATCAATTGATTCAAGCTGGCAAAGTCTATATCAGCACAAAATTAGCAATTAAAGAACATATTTACATTTTGTGGAAAAATAACATTGTATTGAACTTGAGTAGCGACCTCACGCTACGCAAGTGTTATAAGTACACAGAAGGTTAAAGGACAATGGGAAATACTCGAGGGATGATACATCAGTCATTTTCATCCTCTAGGAGTGTTGCATCCAACACCTAAATGATTTTTTTTGAAGAAATCAAGCACGCTACACAAAGTCTGTTGGGCATGCTATGCAAGTTCTGGAAATGATTTTTTTGCAGTCAACTTCAAGATCGCGTTTTGAACAAACAAATATGTTTTTTGAAAAACCCAAAGAGGATTTTCTCAAGAACGGACCCAATAATAAAATCCTCTCTCATGTTTTACACAGGTGTCATAGTTTGAGATACTTGAACGAATCTTTACATCCCATTTTTCCAGATTTTAGCATTTAATGTTTTCATGTTTTAGTCATCATATTTGGGCATGGATCTCGAGAATATGGAGAAGAATTTTCAGTAAATGGAAGAGGTTTTTATCAAGAACAGTTTCATATCAAAAAACCTCTCCCATTTTTGTAACAACTATTGTTATTCGAGAGATATGATGTTATCTTTGACCCCTATTTTCCAGCAAAACGAAATTGCTAGTTTTAGCAAGTAGTTTACAACTTGTTATCTATTTATGTAATAGGATCCAAAATCATAGGAGCGCAAGGTAGTTCGGCTTATCTAGCCTAGGAAGGTATTTTATATATATATATATATATATATATAATGTGTTAACGGTTGGCAGAAGCACACAGGACAAATTGTATTGATCATTGTAAAAATTTATGAATCTGAAAGAATACAAGTGGAGATGTCCAAAGTTTTTGCATACCAAAGATTCATGTGGTGATGACCTAAATTATGTGTTTCCTTTCATGTATGTTTTTCTAGTTTTCTTTCCCTTCATCTGCAATCTTTCATATGTTCAAAATTGGATTTTAAAGGGTCTGGAATTCATCTAAATGGTGCTTTAGATTCAAAAAATTTTGAACTTTATTTTTCTTTCTTAACTCATCAGAATTAGTCTCTTTGGTGATCTAATTGATGTTATATGTTTCTTATTTCTTCTATCTTATCACAAAAAAGTTAAAATACATCGCCTACCTTGCCTTTTCTTCCATGAGAACTCTACCTACCAAACACTAAACTTGAGAGAAGGGCAAGTATTATTCGACTTTGTCTTGTATATTCGGTGTTGTTGAATGTATCAAGTGAAGATACGAATAAGAAACTGTGGGACAATTTGGGTAGTTTATACTAGTCAAAATCCCTAGTGAATAAGTTGTTCCCTAGAAATAAACAGTATCTTCTGAGGATGAGTGAGGACAGCTCGGTGACTGAGCATTTAAATGCATTTAATACCATAACAATCGATTTATCTTCTATGGATATAAAAATCACTGAGGAGGAGAAATTTGTTAGCCTATTATGTTTGTTTCCAGACTCTTGGGATAGATTAGTCATGGCTATAGGGAATAATTCAACCACATTAGCACTAGAAGACGTAGTTTCATTGCTACTGTCAGAAGAAAAGAGAAAGAAGAACATGGAAGGATCGACAAAATATGCATTAGTGGTAAGAGGTCTATTGGTTCACAAAGATAAAGGTAAATTATATGGTAGAAAATCTAAGTCGAAGGGTAGATCTAAATCCCTGGTTCAATCGACAAAAAGAATTTGTTGGAAATGCAGTAAAGTTGGGAATTACAAAAGAGATTGGAAATCAAAGGAAATAGAAGCCAATATAGGATCTAATGAGAAGCAGTCGATTGAGAGAAAGACCACTCCAGATAAGGGAGGCAATGTGTACCTAGTGTCGACTAGTACATTTTTAGATCAAGATGTTTGCTTGATAGACTTAGGATCATCCTAACATATGACACCACAAATATAATGGTTTTGAAAATATAAACGATATGAAGGAGGAGATTTGTTCTTGGGGGACAACTCGACAACCAAAATTGTTGGATGAGGAAGAATTTGAATAACACTATGGGATGGGAGGAGTAGAGCCCTTCCAGGTATGCTACATATTCTAGGTTTGGAAAGAAACCTAATATATGTTAGTAAGATGAGTGATACAGGGGTGCACACTCTATTTCAAAAGGATACGTGCAAGATGGTCATATGGGTGATGGTCTTAATGAAAGGAGTTTTGATTGGAAACCTATACAAGTTATTAGGGAATGTTGACTCGACTGGATGCAATAACATCGTTGTTCCTGAAGTTGAGTCGAGTCAACTCAGGCTAAGTGGATTCAACCCTACTCGACAAGTCCTCGTCAAAATGACCCAACAATACTATGGCACGAGAGGATGGGATATATTGGAGAAAAATGAATTTGCGTTATGCACAAAAAAGGTATGGTCGAATATTTTCCTAAATGTAATTTAGAAGTTGACTTCTGTGAACATTGTATATGTGGAAAACAAAGTCGGGTGAGGTTCCCATCTAGAGCGACAACGGAAAAGGGGATTATAGAATTGGTTCATGGTGATGTGTTTGGCCCTGTTTCAGTGCCTTCACTTGGTGGATCCTTTTATTATGTCTCATTCATAGAAAAAAATTCGAGAAATACATGGATATATTTCCTAAGGAATAAATTAGAGGTTTTTGAGAAATTCAAAGAGTTTAAATATCTTGTGGAAAACTAGACAGATAAGAAGATTAAGGTGTTGAGAACTGACAATGGTGGTGAATTATGTGGAAAGGAATTTGATCAGTTCTGCAATCAGTGTGGCATAGAACACCAATATACCACACATATACCCCACAACAAAATGGATTTGTTGATAGAATGAACAGAACATTGATGGACAAGGCAGAGAGCATGCTCAGTGGTGTTGGGATCACACAAGAATTTTTGGGAGGAAGCTGACACTACAAAATATCTGGGGAATATGTCTCCTTTGTCGGTGCTAGTCGAAACGACTCCACATGATGTATGGTATGGTAGAATACTTTAGTTTCACATCTCAAAATATTTGGTTGTGATGCATTTTCATCAACAAGAGACTAGCATTTTCATCAAACTTTTCTTTAGTCTCACATGACTAGTTTTGGATTAGTCAACAACCCTAACTTGGAATAATCATAACTATGTACTTGTAATGAATAAATATCTGAAAATAGTACACAATTTTCTTTAGTGTTTTTTATGCAATTCATCCAGGTGTCACTACTTGGAACCTCTCAGAAAAGGAGTTATAGCAAAATTGGCATATCTTGTTGAATTATGGTTTATTCTAGAGAGCGACCTTGTAGAGCGTGCCCCTCATGGAATATTATTTGAATAGATACGAAAATGTTACACAGAATACTATAGACTGTACTATAACCAACACAATTTGTCTTACTGAATTTGGATCTGTTATGAATAAGTTATGACATTTTTACCCAAAACACATGTTTTATACTAGTTTTGGGACTAGCCACAAACCTTATTTTCCACGGAGTTTAACTACAAAAATGAAACGACCCACAAGCTAGTTTTTTTACCAAAGATACTTGTATATGTCTCCTCAATGTCCTATCAATTTTATGGTCTGAATCATTCTAGAAAAAAAATTATTGCGAAAATTGTGAGATGCCTGTAAATAACATACCTTAGAAAGCATCATCAAAAGAATTTATCCTCCCTTGAATTCCGGACTTCTTTTATTCATCTTCCCTCTAAAATTCGGCTTAGATATCCTTTGGTTACCTCATTCACCTATATATATTCAATATGCTCAAGTGTGATATAAAATGAGAGAGCCTTGCCTCTTATTTATACTCTCCAAATATCTTCCTTAGAAGCATGTTCTAGGTCACTTAACCCATTTCTAGGTCACTTAACCTATTTCTAGGTCACTTAACCCATTTATAGGTCACTTAATGTATTTTCCTCATTTTTAGGGTTGACCACTTTCTATAATTAGAAATTTCTCCATTACTTTATCATTTAAATATTCCTCCTGGACTTTGTCACATCACTTTATCATTTAAATAATATTATTTGATTTTGTCACTTCACTTCATTATTTAAATAATCCTTATTGACTTTATCACTTTACTTTATCATTTAAATAATAATTTCTTCTTTGCAAGATCTTTGACTTCTTTGACCTTTTGGGGCTTCAAGCCAACATATGAGGGTCCTCCAACTTCGTAAGGCCATAACTCTCAAACCGTGAGGAGTTATGTGACGTTCCACATACCACCATAAATGGAATGACATGTACTATCCATATAGACTATTCTTACCTACAAATATATCAAAACTCATACCATTATCCATCAAACAAACTTGGGTCCATTACCCAAACCTGGGTTCTCCAAATTCTCATGGCCATAACTCTCTAACTGTGAGGAGTTATGTGACATTCCACATACCACCAGAAATGGAATGACATGTACTATCCATCTAGAATATTCTTACCTTAAAATATATTAAAACTCACACCATTATACATTAAACAACCTTGGGTCCATTTGTTGGACAACTGAGAGGGGGGGTGAATCAGTTGTTACTGTGCTTAAACAATTATGCTTATTTTAAACTCTTTGCATAACACTTAATGACAATCACAATAATGCAGGAAAGTAAGCAATAGAACATTCAGCATCATTCACATATATGAGATACACAGAAACAAATGTTTCTTGAGGAAACCCATAAAGGGTAAAAACCTCTTCTTCTTTATATGATAAGTAATCTTTACATTATGTACATTATCATACTTATGAGCACCAACTCATAATGAGGCTACAACCTCTGTTTTGCAAGCTGCTACTTGTTGAGAGCACCAACTCTCTGGATTCTCTAACACCCACTAGAAGGAAGCATCGACTCCCTGGTTTCTCTAGCACCCACTAGAAGGAAGCACCAACTCCCTAAGTGTTCCAGCACCAACTGGATGGAAGCACCAACTTCCAATCACACAAGCACCAACCTGTATAACAAAGAACAACAGTTCTCCCTTGCACCACCCTGCCACCCTGTTTTCTCTGGCTACAACCAGATGGAAGCTACAACTCCCTGTGTTCAAGCACCCACTTGAACCTTTGAGGACAACAGTCCTCCCTAGCACCTCCCTACCACCCTGAAACATAAATATTTTCTACTGAAACTTATTACAGTGATTCAATAGTTGTCATTGGCTTACCAGGCTTATCATTGTTCTTCTATGTTGCTCTGCTCTCCTGTATCAGTGTCTCTTTGCCTGCATCTTCTTGAACTTTCTGATCTTCTGCTTCTCTATATAAGTGCACCTCAACCCTCTTTTACTATCTCAGCTATGCATCTCTGTTATTTGCTTCTACTGCACTTTATGCTCTGTGTGCCATGTCCCTTCTATGCACCATTCCTCTTCTATGTATTTTAGTTGCTGCACTCTGCCTCCTTCTACACACCTAAATCACTCTCAACAGCAGTTGCCATCACTTCTTTGTTCTAAATTCTTATAGTCTATGTGCACCTTGTGCATCCTATATGTGCAATCCTTCTGATGCTCTACACACTGCCATTGTTTTTCACATCAGGATGGTTACTCCACTCCACATTGCCACCCCTTTACCCCCTCACGCATCAACACACTCTCTATGTTCTGCATGTTCTCCTCATGTCAAGTCCTCTTCCTGACCATCATGGAAATTCCTCAACTTTTCTGGCGGTTATACCCATGCGTTCATCATCACTGGGTGTTATGTTGAGATTCCTTATCCTGTCTAGCAGTCGAGACTCTTCATCTTCTCTATCATAGTCGAGTTCATCCTCTCTTTTGCAGTTACAGGCTTCAACGCTCTTCCATCTGTCAATCACCTCTATCAACAGTCTTCATTCCACTGGCAGATGCCTTGAGACTCTTCATCTTCTCTAGCGATCACCCCGAAGTCTCTTCAAGTCCTCTGACAGAAACCATCAGTCGTTTCTAGCAGTTACACTGTGAACCTATTGAGCCTTGTGCCTTTGGCACCTTTCACCTTTCCCTTCACATGTGGCCTCAAGCGGTGACCACAGCCTACACCAAAAGGTGTTTTCACATTTCGGCGTTTCGCATGTCACAAATTCTTATTGCGAGGCGTCTCGACTCTCCAAGTCGCGATCTCCAAAATGGAGCTTGGCTGCACTAGCTCCTTCCTCCATCTTCCACAGATGTGACCACTGGTTGTGATCACAGCCTTATTCGAAACTGCATTTCACAATTTCGCGTTTCGCGAATTTGTTGTAAGTCACTCTAACTCTTCCAACTCCTGATCATGAAATGGAGCCTTGCAATCTTGCAAGCTCCTTCCTTCACATGCCCACAGTTGTGACCAAGCATTTATCCATAAAGTGCTTTGGCAATTTTGCATTTCGGCATTTATGTGGTGAAGCGTTTCAACACTTCCAACCCCCGATATCCGAAACTTGCACCAAAAGGTGTCTTCGCATTTCGACATTCCAGCATTTCAGCATTCCTGTGGTGACGTGTTTCGACACTTCCAACTCCCGGTATCCGAAACCTGCACCAAAAGGTGTTTTTCACATTTCAGAATTCTGGCATTTCAGTATTCCTGTGGTGAAGTGTTTCAACACTCCAACTCCCGGTATCCGAAACCTGCACCAAAAGGTGTTTTTCGCATTTCGTCATTCTGTCATTTCGGCATTCCTGTGGTGAGATATCTTGATGCTCCATGTTGCGATCCCCAAAACTCTGAAACTCTATGGCGCGATCCCCGAAACTCTGAAATGGAGTCTTTGTTGATGTGCCTGTTTCGGGATTTCGACATTTCGCGTTTCACAACTTCGGGACTCTTGTGATGAAGAGTCTCGACTCGTAACTCCTCCAACTCCCGGTATCTAAAACTCTGAAATGGAGATTAAGTCATGGTTTAATGTGCTTGTTTCGGGATTTTGGTGTCTCACATTTCGCAACTTGGGGACTCCTATGATGAAGAGTCTTGACTCTTCTCTCCTCCAACTCCTGATATCTGAAACTCCAAAATGGAGATTAAGTCCACTAGCTTATGATCTTTCCATGCCATCATCGTTTTTGATCTTCCTTGCATGTTTGTTTTCCATTGTTGTCTCCCAACTGTAAACCTGCCAATGTCGCTACTATTCTTTTTTGTAACCATACCTTCGTCGTTGTTATTCTTGCCATCAATAACTATAAGCATGCTATCATTGTTGTTGTTCTTACCTATAGACATTCCATCATTGTTGTTGTTCTTGCCATCAATGACAAGCACTCCCTTCTTGTAAACATGCCATCAATATCCCCCTTTGGCATTGATGGAAACCCTGAACGGCTACGCTAATCTGTTTGGACCTCCAACTATAGCATCTGGTCCGGACCACTCCTTTTCTCCCCCTTGGACATCAATTTAAAAGAAAACATGATCCCCCTGAGCTATTGCAGTTATTTTCGGAGGTATCAGATATTCAATCAATACAAACTCCCCCTAACAGGATGGACTCTCTTAGGTGTGAGACGGGATGACACCTAACTTCTATCGAAGATATTCAAATGGTGTCTTGGCTAGGGGTTTAGTAAATATGTCTGTAATTTGTTCTGTGGTTGGAATGTAATGGACCTGAACAATCTGATTGGTGACTTTATCTCTCAGAAAATGGTATTTTATGGGAATATGCTTGGTCTTGGAGTGGAATACAGGATTCTTGGACACACTGATGGCACTAGTGTTATCACAATGAATTGGGATCAATGCAGCATATTTTTCCTCCAATTCTACAAGTGTTTGAATCATCCATAATACCTGAGTGCAACAGGTAGTAGCAGCAATGTACTCTGCCTCTATCGTTGATAAAGAAATGGAACCTTGATTTTTACTCAACCATGCTACTAGAGAATCTCCTAAGAAGAACGCACCTCCACTCGTGCTTTTCCTTTATTCCATGCAGTTAGCCCAATCAGCATCTGAGTAGACTGATAATTGAAAATTATGATTCTTAGGATACCATAGGCCATAGTTCATTGTTTCTTTCAAATATCTGAATATCCTTTTGACAGCTAGCTAATGACTCTGTTTAGGTGTAGACCGATATCTTCCTACCATTCCAATAGCATGCATTATGTATGGGCAAGATGTTGTGATGTACAGCAGGCTACCTATCATTGACCTATATGAACTTTGATCAACATCAGGTGAGTCATCATCCTTGCTTAATTTTCATCCAGTAACCATAGGTGTGCCCACAGGTTTAGAATCTTCCATTTGAAACCTTTTTAACATTTCTCTTAGATATTTTTCTTGAGAAATGAGCATCCCTTTAGACCTCTGAGTAATTTGCAGACCAAGAAAAAATGATAGTTCACCTATCATAGACATTTCAAACTCAGACTCCATGGCAGAAGCAAACCATTGTAACAATGAATCCTTATTACATCCGAAGATGATGTCATCTACATAGACCAACACGATGAGAAAATCATTATCCTTTGTTTTGATATACAGATTGTTGTCAATTGTTCCTCTCTTGAACCCTTTGTCTCTGAGATACGTATCCAGATTGTGATACCAGGAACGAGAGGCTTGTTTTAACCCATATAAATATTTCTTCATCTTTCATACTAATTCAGGGTTATCAGACAGTTTGAAACCCTCTGGTTGTTCCATATAGACTTCTTCATTTAAATCTCCATTTAGAAAATCTTACTTGACATCCATTTGATAGACTTTAAACATTTTATGACAAGCATAGTCAAGAAATATTCTGATAGTTTCTAATCTTGCTACGGGCGCAAATGTTTTATCAAAATCCAATCCTTCTATTTGAGCATAGCCTTTACAGGCCAATCTTGCTTTGTTCCTGACAACTTGTCCATGCTCATTCAACTTATTCTTAAAGATCCATTTGGAACCAATGATATTTTTACCTTCAGGTCTATGAACCATCTCCCACGTATTGTTTTTCTCAATCTGATCAAGTTCATCATTCATTGCTTTAACCCAATGGTCATCTTTGCTAGCTTCATTAAAATTCTTGGGTTCCAGCATGGATATGAAAGCTATATGTGATTGTTCGGTGTTTTTTATTATCTTTCTCCTGTTTTGTACACCTTTGTCTTTTTCACCAATTATCTGACTTGCAGGATGATTCTTTTGAGTGATTCTGGAGGAAGAATTTGAAGTTGTCTGCTGATTTGAGTCTATCTGAGTATCTATGTCTTCATCTCATTCAGAGTCTTCATTTTCTGATTCTTGGACCTGTTCATCTTCAGCTTTAGTTGTGTCCTCTATAGAAGACTCATAATTGTACACCTCTCTTGTTGGGATTCCTTCATCAACTTTTATGTCAATACAGTCAACCATTTTATGCATCCTCTTATTATAGCATCTGTATCCTTTACTGTTTGTAGCATACCCTAAGAATATACCTTCATCAGCCCTGTCATCATATTTTCCAAGGTTCTCATCATTATTCTTTATGTAACATTTACTCCCAAAGACTTTGAAGTGTTTGATTGAAGCAGGTCTCCCATACCACATTTCATAAGGTGTCTTGTCACTTTGTGGTCTGAGGTGGGCTTTGTTAAGAACATGGATTGTTGTGTGTATTTGTTCTACCCAGTAGGTTTGACCAATGTTCTTCTCATTCATCATTGACCCGGCCATTTGCGGCACTGTTCTATTTTGCCTCTCAACTACTCCATTTTGTTGTGGAGTTCTTGGGATTGTGTATTCTCTCTTGATCCCATGCTTATCATAGAATTCCTTGAAATCACTTGACATAAATTCTCCTCATCTGTTTGATCTTACTGCATTTAACCTCTTGCCTATTTGATTCTCAATTAAATCCTTAAATATTTTAAACTTCTCAAATGCTTCATCTTTTTCCTTGAGAAAGGCAACCCAAGTAAGTCTGGAGTAATCATCAATAATCAACATGACGTAGTTTTCTTTCCCTATCCATTCCTGTCTTGATGGTCCACATAAATCCATATGAACTAGTTGGAGTGGTTTCTCTGTTGAAGTAGAGCTCTTAGACTTAAACTGTGTCCTGGTTATCTTTCCTACTTGGCAGGGTTTACACATAGAATCTTGGGGTTTTGATATTCTTGGAAGATATTTTACTTCCTCAATATTTTTGAGCTTGATTAAGTGGTCAAAGTTTAGATGTTCAAGTCTCCTATTCCATAACTAGCTTTCATCATACTTGCTTAAGTGGCATTCTTCTTTTTCTTCTTTTAACACATAGACATTGTTTTATATTCTTATCCCTTTTGCAACTAGTTGTCCTGAATTTACAGACTTTATCTTGCAGTCCTTGGATGTGAACACCACTTCACATCCTTTGTCACACATTTGACTTACACTGAGCAGATTATGTTTCAGGCCATCTACAAGTAGAACATCTTGGGCTTTTCCTTTTCCATTAGTTAAATTCACCATCCCTTTACCCTTTATTTTACCTGGAGCATCATTTCCAAAGGTTACGTTTCCTGATTTGCTTTCACTTAGAGATAGAAACTCACCTTTGTCTCTTGTCATATGTTTGGATCATCCACTGTCTATATACCAAGGGTTCGTTTGTCTTTGAGCTGACAACACTAATCCACACTTGTCACTTTCTTTCTTTTTCCAAACCTTGACATTTTCAGCAAGGGAATTCAAATCTGGTTCATAGTTCCTTAAGCAACAGTCAACAGATTTATGTCCATAGTTATGATAGATGTAACATTCTGGTTCGTTGAATAAAGGATCATAATGATTATTATGCTTAACCTGTGTCCTTTTCCCATCCATCAAGTGATTTGCAGTCTGTGGTGGTTTGTTTCTTGGTTGTATCATTCTTTGTTGTGGTAGATATCTATACCTTGAATGTCTTGATTGCTCATAATTTAATTTTAAAGAACAGTTTACAGCTTTATGACCAAATTTAGAACAAAAGAAACAATATCCATAGAAAAACCGTTGGTACCTGGAAAATGGTTGTCTTCTTTGAGAAGGTCGATTTCTTCTATGTTGATGATTTCTTTGAACAGAGAGTACATTATTTCTCTGGTCCATAGTTTAAGTTCTGGTACCTCTTTCATTACTCCTTCTGGGCAGATGATTATCTTCTTTTGTTTCTACAGGTTTTTTGTTGTCATAGATGGTAGATTTGACAAACTTGATGGGTTCTTTGTTGCCTAGTTGATCACTACTTGATCCCTCTTCATAACCCATACCTATTTTCATCTTTGGTTTTCTTTGTTGATTCAGAATGGTGGCCAATTCTTCTGATGCTTTGATACTTGACAGATTCTGATGATACAAGGCTTGAAACTTCTCCAACTCTTTCCTGGTTTTCACTACTTCTTTTTCCAGAGCTTCACATCTTGCCTTCTTTTTTGATAATTTTTGTTTCATAATGTCTTCGATTTTTTTTGCCTCTTCTAATTCCACTTTTAGTAGGGCAAAGTCTTCATCAGGTTGTTTACTTTCTTTCTCGAACTGTATCAGCAGTTGCTTTTGCTTTCTATTCTTAATTATGAGTCCGTCAATTTCTTCCAAAGCACTGATTAATTCACCTTCCATACTTCTTCATCATCCATTTCACCTCCTGTGTGTTCATCATCAAAATCTCCCATAGCCATAAGCATAAAATCATTTAGTTTATATTCAATAGAGGAGTCATTGTCTTCATCATCTGAAGGATCATCATCAATGTTTACACAAAAAAAAATCTTCTTAAAATTATTCTCTTTAAAGAAATTTATGTGTTTGTGCTTCTCCTCATCATCACATGTCTAATCCTTTCTTTTGTGAGGACATTTATTTGCAAAATGACCTATCTTACCACAGTTGAAACATTTGAAAGGCAGTTTACCTTTGTATTTTCATGATCCCTTCTTCAGTCTCTTCACAAATTTTGCTTCAATTTCATCAGGTTCAGAATCCTCATTCTTGTCTACCTTAAATGATGCTTCTCTGGAGGTGAGTTTATCTTTAACTATTCTCATTTCATATGCAGTAAATGTTCCTAGAAGTTGATCAAACTCTAAGGTTTTTGGATCATTAAATTCTTCTATAGCAAAGACCTTCGGGTTGAAACTATTTGGTAGAGATCTCAAAATTTTCTGAACTAAAGAAGGTTCCTCAATTTTTTCACCAAGTGCTTTCATTGCATTTACCAGTTCTTCAACTCTCATAATGTATTTTCCAACAATTTCATCTTCTTTCATCTTCAGTTGTTCAAACTGTACTATGTAGGTTTGAAGCTTGGCGTCCTTTACCTTCTCATTACCTTCATAACTACTAATGAGTTTGTCCCACATTTCTTTGGCATTTCCTAGGTGCATAACTTTTACGAATTCTTCTTCTACAAGCCCACTCAAGATAGCATTCATAGCCTTAGTGTTGAAGATAAATTCTAGCTTGTCATCCTTATTAGCTAGTACAACTGGCTTTACATAACCAGTATCTACCACATCCCAGACATCTGCACCTAAAGCCATTATGTAGGTTCTCATTCTAACTTTCCAGAAGGCATAGTTTGTTCCATTGAACAGAGGGGCCTTATTGGTTGAATTTCCTTCATGTCTTGACATGTTTAATCTCTAGGATCTACCCTTAGATAAAAGGGGTTGGCTCTGATACCAATTGTTGGACAACTGAGAGGGGGCGGTGAATCAGTTGTTACCGTGCTTAAACAATTATGCTTATTTTAAACTCTCTGCAAAACACTTAATGACAATCACAGTAACGCAGGGAAGTAAGCAATAGAACATTCAGCATCATTCACACATATGAGATACACAGAGACAGATATTTCCTGAGGAAACCCATAAAGGGTAAAAACCTCTTCTTCTTTATATGATAAGTAATCTTTACATTTTGTACATTATCATACTTATGAGCACCAACTCATAATGAGGCTACAACCTCTGTTTTGCAAGATGCTACTTGTTGAGAGCACCAACTCTTTGGATTCTCTAGCACCCACTAGAAGGAAGCACTGACAACCTGGTTTCTCTAGCACCCACTAGAAGGAAGCACCAACTCCCTGGTTTCTCTAGCACCCACTAGAAGGAAGCACCAACTCCCTAAGTGTTCCAGCACCAACTGGATGGAAGCACCAACTTCCAGTCACACAGGCACCAACCTATATAACAGAGAACAATAGTTCTCCCTTGCACCACCCTGCCACCCTGGTTTCTCTGGCTGCAACCAGATGGAAGCTACAACTCCATGTGTTCAAGCACACACTTGAACCTCTGAGGACAACAGTCCTCCCTAGCACCTCCCTACCACCCTAAAATATAAATATTTTCTACTGAAGCTTATTACAGTGATTCAATAGTTGTCAATGTCTTACCAGGATTATCATTGTTCTACTATACTGCTCTGCTCTCATGTATCACTGTCTCTCTACCTGCATCTTCTTTCTCTTTCTGATCTTTTGCTTCTCTCTACAAGTGCTCCTCATCCCTCTTTTACTGTCTCAACTATGCATCTTTGCTCTTTGCTTCTGTTGCACTTTATGCTATGCATGTCATGTCCCTTCTATGCACCATTCCTCTTATGTGTATTTTAGCTACTACACTCTGCCTCATTCTACACATCTGAATCACTCTCAACAGAAGTTGCCATCTCTTCTTTGTTCTGCATTCTTATAGTCTCTATGCACCTTGTGCATCTTATATGTGCAATCCTTCTGATGCTCTACACACTGCCATTGTTTTTCACATCGGCATGTTCACTCCACTCCACATTGCCACCCCTTCACCCCCTTGAGCAACAAAACATTCTCTTTGTTCTGCATGTTCTCCTCATGTCAATTCCTCTTCCTGATCATCATGGCAATTCCTCAGCTTTTTTGGTGATTATACCCATGCGTTCATCATCACTGGGTGTTATGCTGAGATTCCTTAGCCTGTCTAGCAGTCGAGACTCTTCATCTTCTCTATCATAGATGATCTCATCTTCTTTGTTGTAGTTACAGGCTTCAACGTTCTTCCATCTATCAATCGCCTCTATCCACAGTCTTTATTCCACTGGCATATGCCTTGAGACTCTTCATCTTCTCTGGGGATCACCCTGAAGTCTCTTTGAGTCCTCTGATAGAAACCATCAGTCGTTTCTAGCAGTTACACTGTGAACCTATTGATCCTTGTGCCTTTGGCACCTTTCACCTTTCCTTTCACATGTGGCCTCAGGTGGTGACCACAGCCTACACCAAAATGTGTTTTCGCATTTCGGCATTTCTCATGTTGCAAATTCCTATTGCGAGGCATCTCGAGTCTTCAAGTCACGATCTCCGAAATGGAGCTTGGTTGCACTAGCTCCTTCCTCCATCTTCCGCAGATGTGACCACTGGCTATGACCACGGCCTTATTCGAAACTGCATTTCGCAATTTTGCATTTCGCAAATTTGTTGCGAGTCACTCTGAATCTTCCAACTCCCGATCACGAAATGGAGCCTTGCAATCTTGCAAGCTCCTTCCTTCACATGCCCATAGTTGTGACCAAGCGTTTATCCATAAAGTGCTTTGGCGATTTCACATTTTGGCATTCCTACATTTCGTCATTCCTGTGGTGAAGTTTTTTGACACTTCCAACTCCCGGTATCCAAAACTTGCACCAAAAGGTGTTTTTCGCATTTCGGCATTCCGACATTTTGGCATTCCTGTGGTGAAGTGTTTCGACACTTCCAACTCCCAGTATTTGAAACTTGCACCAAAAGGTGTTTTTCACATTTCGGTATTCCTGTGGTGAAGTGTTTCGACACTCCAACTCCCGGTATCCGAAACCTGCACCAAAAGGTGTTTTTTGCATTTTGGCATTTCGGCATTCCTCTTGTGAGATATCTTGACACTCCATGTCGCGATCCCCAAAACTCCGAAATGGAGTCTTTGTTGATGTGCCTGTTTTGGGATTTAGGCATTTCGCATTTCACAACTTTGGGACTCCTATGATGAAGAGTCTCAACTCTTGACTCCTCCAACTCCTGGTATCCGAAACTCCAAAATGGATATTAATTCATGGTTTGATGTGCCTGTTTCGGGATTTCGGCGTTTCGCATTTCGCAACTTCGGGACTCCTATGATGAAGAGTTTCGAATCTTGACTCCTCCAACTCCCTGTATCTGAAACTCCGAAATGGAGATTAAGTCCACTAGTTGTTGATCTTTCCATGCCATCATTGCTACTGATATTCATTTCCTGCCTGCTTTCCATTGTTGTCTCCCAACTGTAAACCTGCCAACGTTGCTACTATTCTTTCTTGTAATCATACCTTCGTCATTGTTGTTCTTGCCATCAATAATTGTAAGCATGCTATCGTTGTTTTTGTTCTTGGCTGTAGACATGCCATCGTTGTTTTTGTTCTTACCATCAATGACAAGCACACTCTTCTTGTAAACATGCCAACACCATTACCCAAACCTTTGTGCTACCAAAATTCACTACCAGACTATCTCCAAGGGTTAACATCAATCACTAAGGGTTGACATCAATCTACATTATCACTCTCCAATGGTTGACATCAATGACAACCAACTATCCATCAACCTAAGCCAATCATCTAACAATCTCTCCCTTTGGCATTGATGGAAACACTTAGTCATGATAACATTCATTCTTATACTCTTCATCAATTTTTATATCTCTCCCCATTTGAAATCAATGGAAAAGGGTATCTCCCTTTGGGGTTTCTCCCCCCAACTGAACTCTCCTTAGGGTTGCTCCCCTTTTCTATGTGCCTTTGATATTTCTTTGTGTTTATAAGTCTCTGATTACTCTCTTTCCCTTCATATGAATAATATCTCCCCCTTTGACAAATGGTATCACTCTGAAGTCATATCGCTCATTCTTCCCTTGTGACAATTGCTCCCCTTGGAAACATGCCTCTATGCTCTCTCTCCAAGCATTTACCTTTGCATCTGATAAATCCCTCCCCCTTTGTCCTATTTATGGTGTTTCCTCGTGTACATATAAGACATATAAGATAAGCATTCAAAAGCATTAATTTTGGAGTAGAAATTACTTCTAGTCTCTGGCGAAGATACTCAAGGGATTCACGTGGAAGTGGTTTTGTAAAGATGTATGTCACTTGTTAGTTTGTTCCCACATATTCAACTCTGATTTTCTTCTCTGCAACTTGTTCTCGTAGAAAGTGATACTTTATTGGAATGTGCTTCGTCTTGGAGTGCATCACTGGGTTTTTTGAGATACTGATGGCACTTGTATTATCAAAATAGATTGGAATGGGTTCATCATACTCAACATGTATAGATATCAAAGTTTGTTTCATCCATAGAACCTATGTACAACATGTTGTTGTTGGAATATACTTTTCCTCGGCTATAGATAAGGATATTGATGATTGTTTCTTGCTTAGCCAAGATACTAAACACTCACCCAAGTAGAACGTTGCTCCACTAGTGCTTCATCGGTCATCAATGCAACCTACCCAATCTGCATATGTGTAGGCCATAAGTGATATATCCTTTCCTTTTGGATACCATAATACAAACTCATATGTTCCTTTGAGATGTCTAAAAATCCTCTTCATTGTTAATACATGTGATTCCTTTGGTGCTTCTTGAAATCGTCCCACCTGTCCAACTCCCTGCATTACATCTGGTCTGGATGCTATCACATATAGTAAGCTACCAATCATTGACCTGTATTGCCTCTGGTCTATAGACTTTGAATCATCATCTTTTCTCAACTTGGAACTGGTTTGCATAGGAGTGGTCACTGGATTGCAATCTTCCATTCCGAACCTCTTTAGAATTTATCTAATATACTTAGTTTGAGAAATAAAAATTCCTTGGTTTCTTTGAAATATATGAAGACCCAAAAGGAAGGATAGTCCTCCAAGTAATGACATTTGAAATTCATTATGCATATCCTTTGCAAATTTCTGGCTTAACCTATCATTAGTACTTCCAAAACAATATCATCAACATAAATTTAAATTAATAAAATATTACTTTGAGTTACCTTGATGTAGAGGTTGTTGTCTGCACTTACTTTCCATAGTTTGTAGGGAGTTTTGTCATTGTTGTTTTTGAGCATTACTTTGTTTTGAATGTGAACTGATGTATGCATTGCATGTGTCCAAAAAATATATGCAATTTGGAATCCATTAGCATTGTTTGAGCCATTTCTTGTGTAATTATCATCCATTATGATAATGTTCCTTTGTCTCCAAACCACTCTCTAAACCAATCTATGAATCCATGCTCTCATCCACTATCATATATCTATCCAAACCTGCTAAGTGTTCTTACGAATCCATATATGTCCATACTTTCCAAGACTCTACTTGCACAACTCTCCATAATGTTGACCCATTTATCATTATACTATCATGAAATCTTGATTAATCTATCAAAATGTACTTCTACTAACTGATTTCTTTGAATTTTTCTTCTCAAACTCTACAAACTACTCGAAGGATGGTTCTTTCGTCTTTCACATCTATCACATAGACTCCTCCTGTCTAATATTCATATTACTTGGGAGTCCCTAAGCCGAATGGATCAAAACAATTATTTCTCTTATGTGTATTCATCATCATCTTCATTGGTAGATTCATCATCATCTTCATTGGTAGACTCATTGTCTCTCTGAACTCTGACTTCTTTCTTTCTGTCTGTGGATTCATCTTTCACTCCAATGCCTGAAAGTACAATCTCTTGAACATGTTCCTTATCTACCTATCCTTCCTTTCTTTTAGTCATTTTCCAAACCTTTATGTATCTGACATCTTTTATTTTCTCTGTACAATTTTCTTCATCTCATTTTATTGTCAATCTTGCGATCTTTGGTACCTAGTATTTGTTCACCTGTTCTTTCTATTTTCTTATCCATACTTTCTTATATCTGATATCAATATTCTCTTTCATGGAAGTATCGATCATGCTTCTACAATCACTGGCTATGTCTCCATAGTTATGACATTTGTAACACTCAATGTTACATGCAACCACATAGGCACTTCTTGCTTGAACATTTCTTTTATAATCCTTGCAATCTGTAACCTTATGTCCAAAGTTAGTGCAATAAAAAAATTACCATAAAATAAATTTTCATACCTGGGAGTGAATGATCTTCTTTGTGGCGTAGTCCTTCTATATTTTTTCCTTGACTGATCATGATCATGATTGAAGCTTCTTTGTGGCTTGAACATGAATGATCTTATTGAAGATGTATCTTCAATAGTTTTCTTAGATTTTGGTTGACCATGATTCCTTCCTTTGAGTACTTCTGCATAACTCTTTATATTTTCTTCATTCTTCTTTTATAGCAACATAGAGTGCTTCTCTTCATTCTCTATAACTAATGTGGATGTTTATGTCTATTCAATGTTCTTGTTGAGCTTGATGATTTTACTTCTCAATGTGACAACCTCTTCTTCAAGCTTCTCAACCTCTTCTTCTTTCTTCATTATCTGAGACTTCATGACTTCTTCTATTCTTTTCGCTTCTTCAAGCTGAATTTTTAATGTGATTATTTCTTCTTCAAATCCTTTCTCTTCTTGAACAAACTCTCCCTCAATCTAGTTTAGATCGTTATTTCTTTCCCTAAGATGATCTATCAATATCTTCTCTCTCATTTCTGCTTCTTCCTTCTGTGTTGCTATGTTGGTTTCCAAAAACTGCTTTTGATATTCAATATTTTCTTCGATCTTTCTGGATTCTTCTAAATGAGTTCTTAAGTTCTCGATTACTTGTTGGGCTTCTTAAAAAATTTGAACACTTTCCTTTTTTTTCATCAATTCTTTCTTGAGTGAATAGTTTTCTTCTCTTAGTTCATCTAAAGCACTAATCAATTCTTCTGCATAAATGTCTTCCTTTTCAATTAGTTTTTTTGTCTCATTTCCTTCATGGCATTTTGTTTCAAGATGTCCACGTTTTTCACAATTAAAACAAAACAACATACCTATGATGATTATGTACTCTTCATATTCTGAATCTGGTTGACATGGTGAACATAATTCTTCTTGATTTGTATCTGCATATTCTTTCACATTTTATGAATCTGTGATGGGTGAAGAATATATGTCATGTAACTTATCCCAAAGTTCTTTTGTTGATGAAAATTTACCAACCTTTTCTCTTATCGGATTAGGTAATCCTTCCCCGGTGAAATCCATTGTTATTTTGTTATTCTTCATCAATTCCTTCTTGGTTGCAATCTTTTCCCTTTTTGAACTATCATATCCTGTAACAACTGATAGAAAAATATAATGTCCCTGTGCCTATAAAAATACTTCCATCCTTATGCTCCACATCTCATACTTAAAACCATTCTAACCATTAAACATTGGTACTCCATTCTCAGAATAATCCATGATCTCCTTCCAGTGGTTAAACTGTTTCCTGAAGGAACCGGCTCTGATACCAATTGTTGGATTACTGAGAGCGGGGGTGAATCAGTAATAGAGCAATTTAATCCTTTTTAACCATATAATCCAAGTGTTGTATCAATGAATCATTATCATCCAATAACTGTAGAGTAAATAAGAAATGAACAAATGAACAATTATACACATACACAATACACTAGTGTTTTACGTGGAAACCCAAAGCAAGAGAAAACCATGGAATGTTTTTTCTTATATGTATTGAAGAATTACATTCATTGGAAGCACCAACTTTGTCACACACCCACTATGGCAACCTATATATTTAGTCTTTTTCTTCAAGGGACAGAATCCCCAAATTTCTATGGGGCCTAGCACAGACCATCCCTTTCCTTATCCTCCTCCAAGCGACCACAACCTGGCCTTAGCGCAAGCGCCTTTCGCAACTCGCGAGTTGGGAGTCAAGGCTCTCGACTCCTCTTTCTCCAAATGTCGATACCCGAGACGCGATATGGGTATGGCTCCCTCCTCACTAGCACCTGCTACATGTAACTGTAGGCTAGGCTAAACACTAGCACTACTCGCAACTCGCGACTTCGCTAGTTGGAGTGTTGAGCCCTCATGCTCCTCCTTTGCGAATCCCTGAGACGCGAGAGGTCAATGTTACATGGACTCTTCCAAGAAACACGTACACGCCACTTGTCTCCTCCATTGTAATATGCTTACAAGATGTGTCGCTGTCGCCCGTCGCACGAGATCTCGACTCTCAGCGTTTCGCGACCTTAGCGATCAAGGTGCAAATTCTTCATCTTGTGAAACCTCGAATCACAAAAAGTCAACAATGGGTTGACTCTTTCCCAGGCGACATGTGTCCATCACCTGTCACCCGCTCCCACCTTTCTCTGGGCGCTTATTGTTACGCCACCTGTCAACCACGCAGTCCCCACCTAACAGATGTGCCACGTGTTCGCATGAGCCCTCAGTGCTTGGCACTTTGCAACTTATGCAGTCGAAAGAAAGTTCTTTCAACCTTTGAACCCCTGATACGCGATACCACGCGGAGGTTCTGATCCAATGGTTTTCCCATGGCTTGGATCCAACGACCACGATCACGTCATGATTTTTTGAATCATGAGTTCGTGCAGTCCTACCCTTGACCACTCCAAGTCGCAATTCAGTGAAATGCTACTCTCCTGCCTGTGCAAAGGCTAAGATCAACGGTCAATAGAGCTCCATCAGATCCTTGTATCTATGGTCCTCGATCCCATCGCTACTTGCGAAGGATGAAAGGGTCAAGGTGTTAACGCCTATGCTCCTTCTCTAGATCCATCAATCTTGATAGATCTGGGTTATTTCCAGAAGGATTTCGACCGTTCGTCTACCAAATGATAAGGTATTCTCTTTCTATAATTGGACTCGTTATCCCTTCTGAGCTTGAATCAAGAAATTCAACCTCTCGGAGCTTCAAACTCCCATGACTCCGAGACCTTAGAGAGATAATCTTTCTTGCATAAGGTTTCCAGACCCAATTCACATGAACCTTCAGATGGTTCTTGGGAAATTGTCCTTGATCTTAGTCGAGTCTCTGGGTAAAGGTTCGATATGATTCCAAGGTTTATGGGGTAATTCCCGGGGAAGAGTACTCTCGACGGGCCTTCCCAGAATATTACGAGAATCAAGCAAACAAGATGATTCTCTGTGGAGCGAACTCATGCCCCAGACTTAGTCATTTGTACATAAACCAACTATGGCATGTAAGCATACACATGCATCTATTATTTCCAGTCTAAAACACCAGGCTCATTCCACACAGAAATTATTATGGGCATATAAACATAAGCATGTATTCATGATATTCAATTCGAAATACAAGGCATAAAACACTTATCAGATCCACTAGGTGTGATGCAACTACCGAGAGGGGTGCTCATTTCCACCCAACCGTAGTCTCGGTGACTCCAAACGGATTTACCACAAGCCACCCCCGAGCTAGACCATGATGCTTTGAGATTCACTCTCCTACTTCCAGCTCAACAGAAGTCAAGGATGAAGGTTACTCTCCTTCTCCTGATACAGAAAAATAATCCAAGATGAAGGTTAATCTCCTTCTTCTATGTTCATAACTCCCTGTGTTTTCCAGAGTTTCTCCAGTTCTCTTCTGCGATCCCCCGTCACGGGCGCTCTCTCCTCTACCCTTTACCACACTTCCTCTCTTGCCTTTTCTCTGCAAGATTGCGTGTGGCATGAATTTCCCTATCCATGGTTAGGTTTGAGAGCTTTTACAGATGGGAGGTTCACCCCCATCCCCTCATTAACTGTTGAGGAGCCTCCCCACCTACCAATCTGATGGGAATTCCATTCCAGGGTCAGAGAGTTGCTTTGGTCTTTGAGCAAGTAAAAACCAATACGGTACTGTCTCAGTGGAAGTTAACACAACCATTCTAGGTCCCTTCCACCACCTCTCATTAGCCATCGCGGTCTCTTTTAGCACATCCCCCTCCCAGCAGTCATGCAACACATATTCATAACATAATTTACATTCATCGACCTTTTATACAAAGGTCCATCAAATCAAACATTCACATCTTTGAGTTTGCCATAGTTCTTGGCCAATATAGTTATTTTTATAGACTGGGGGAAACAGGGTGTTACAAACTTCCTTTGTTTTCCAGCAGAAACTGGAAGGAATCTCCAACCCCCTACTTTCTCAGGCTACAACCTAAGGGAATCTCCAACTCCCCAATTCTCTAGATACAACCAGAAGGAGGCTTCAACCCCCTATGTTCTTGGACTACAACTGAAAAGTGGCTAAAACCACCTATCCTTGCCCCATCCAACCACCCTGACATATAAGTACAATGATTAAACCACTGTCACACTATCACTGTGAGATATATTGTTGTAAACCTATACCAATCAACCTGCACCAAATAACCTGTACCAATAACCTGAACCATGCATCAACCTGTACCTCAACCTGTACCATAAACAAGTGCACCAATCATGCACCAAACCTATACAAATAACCTACCACAACAACCTGTCCAAATAACCTATCACAACAACCTGTCTCATTAATATTATCAACCAGATCATATCTACTCACTAAGATCAATCACCAAGACAACTCTCAAAAATGTGCATCAACCAAGCATTACACAACAACTCATAATCATCACCAAGATCAATATGTGCTTCTAATCATACAAGTATGCTACATCATCCATAAACCATGTGTCAAAAATACCAATAACAAGTGCCTCCAACCATGTGCCAAGTATGTACTAATCATGTATCAAGTACTCATCAATTATGACTCATCAAGATGTACCAACATCATCAACTATACACCTCATGTATGTGCCAACTCAT
>CBVK0102472013.1:0-13149 GCA_900067695.1 Picea abies
TGAAATAATCATAACTATGTGCTTGTAATGAATAAAGATCTAAAAATAGTATACAAGTTCTCCAGTGTGTTTTATTTAATTCCTCCAGGTCTCACTACTTGGAACCTCTCAGAAAAGGAGTTATAGCAAAAATGGCATACCTTGCTGAATTTTGGCTTATTCTAGAGAGCGACCTTGTAGAGCGTGCCCCACAAGGAATATTTTTTTAATAGATATGAAAATGTTACACAGAATACTATAGACTATACTCTAACCAACACATTTGGTCTTACTGAATTTGGATCTGTTATGAAGAAGTTATGATGTTTTTACCCGAAACACTTGTTTTAGACCAGTTCCTGGACTAGCCACAAACCCTATTTTCCACGGAGTGTAACTACAAAAATAAAACGACCCACAAGATGAATTTTTTACCACAGATACATGGATATGTTTCCTCAATGGCCTATCAATTTCATGGTCTGGATCATTCTAGAAAAAAACGTTATTGCGAAAATGGTGAGATGACATGTAAATAACATACCTTAGAAAGCATCATCAAAAGAATTTATTCTCCCTTGAATTCTGGACTTCTTTTTCTTCACCTTCCCTCTAAAATTCATCTTAGATATCCTTTGTTTACCTCATTCACCTATATATATTCAATATGCTCAAGTGTGATATAAAATGAGAGATCCTTGCCTCTTATTTATACTCTCCAAATATCTTCCTTAGAAGCATCTTCTAGGTCACTTAACCCATTTCTAGGTCACTTAACCTATTTCTAGGTCACCTAACCCATTTATAGGTCACTTAACCTATTTTCCTCATTTTTAGGGTTGACCATTTTCCATAATTAGAAATTTCTCCATTACTTTATCATTTTAATATTCCTCCTTGACTTTGTCACTTCACTTTATCATTTAAATAATCTTCTTAGATTTTGTCACTTCACTTTATTATTTAAATAATCCTTCTTGACTTTGTCACTTTACTTTATCATTTAAATAATAATTTCTTCTTTGCAAGCTCTTTGACTTCTTTGACCTTTTTGGGCTTCAAGCCAACATATGAGGGTCCTCCAACTTCGTAAGGCCATAACTCTCAAACTGTGAGGAGTTATGTGACGTTCCACATACTACCAGAAATGGAATGACATGTAATATCCATCTAGAATAGTCTTACCTAAAAATATATCAAAACTCATACCATTATCCATCAAAAAAACTTGGGTCCATTACCCAAACCTGGGTTCTCCAACTTCTCATGGCCATAACTCTCTAACTGTGAGGAGTTATGTGATGTTCCACATACCACCGGAAATGGAATGACATGTACTGTCCATATAGAATAGTCTTAACTTAAAATATATCAAAGCTCATACAATTATACATGAAACAACCTTGGGTCCATTACCCAAACCTTTGTGCTACCGGAATTCGCTATTAGACTTTCTCCAAGGGTTAACATCAATCACTAAGGGTTGACATCAATCTACAATATCATTCTCCAATGGTTGACATCAATGAAAACCAACAATCCATACCAACTATCCATCAACCTAAGACAACTGTCTGACAGAAGATTTGTTTGATCCAGAAGAAGTATATTGAAACTGTTTCAAAACGTTTCAACACACAAGATTGCAAACCTGCGAAAGTGCTAATTCTTATGGGAGCAAGGCTAACTGATGAACAGTTTCCAAAGACACATGAGGAAATAGAGAACATGGCACATGTTCCCTATGCAAGTGTTGTTGGTAGTCTAATGTATGTGATATTCTGCACTTGAATATACATTTCCTATGCAGTGGGAGTGTTGAGCAGATACATGATGACAACTGGAAAGGAGCATTGGATAGTTGTCAAGAGAGTATTCAAGTATTTGTGTGGCACAAAGACTATGTTATATGCTACCAAGAAAACCTTGGAGGTGACAGTGAATTAAATGTACATGGCTTTGTCGACACCGATTGGGATAGAGATCTAGATCATCGAAGGTCAACCAGTGGATATGTGTTCAAGATGTTCGGTGGAGAAATCAGTTAGATGAGTAAGTGACAGGAAATTGTATCCTTGTCAACAACAGAAGCTGAATACATGGAAGTTACTCATGGAAGAAAAGAATCAATATGGTTGGAATGGATGTGCTCAGGAATCAGGTTTGAGTAGAGAGCTATGAAGATAAGTTGTGACATTCAAAGCATAATATTTCTGGAAAATAGCCCAGCTTATCATTCCAAGAATAAGCATATTGATGTACAATACCATTTCATGAAATACTTGTGGAAAGAAACAAGGTGATCAACAAGGTCATGTCAATGATTGGTCTTTAGCATTGTGGAGATGTTGTGAGAGGAGATGTTGAGCCTTGTTATATATGGCAAGGTAGATTTCCCTCACGATACCCTCGATCAAGTCTATCCGTGGATTGGTAGGCTTCGACGTCACTGAGATACCTTGGTGAGACATGATCCAAGATAGTGAGTTCAATCCTTTTGGGGAGTTCAGCTTGGGAGTCGAGGAGAGGAGAGCATATTCTGAGCTTGGTGGTCAGATTGTTATGCTTAAAGGGGTGTAATGTTGGTATGATGGTTCCTCATGGAGATTAGCTTGGGACCCTGGGACTACAGTTTTTGTTAGTTCGACAGTCGTTACAGATGATATGGATTGTTTTTCATTTCTCAAAGTTTACTCTTGGGATGCTTAGGATTGGTTGCTTGGAGGATTAGTCTTCTAAGGAGTTGACTGAGTTTGTGTAGCTTATGATTTCCTGGATTATCATAAGCAGTCAAGTATATTCTTTTGTTAGCACCTTTCATATCAATGTTATGAGTATAGGGTGTTTCACATCATACAATTTAGTTTGGGACCCTGGTCACTTTACCACGTATAGGGAGGTCCGAGAGAGGTTCGCATGGAGGGACTTTGTGGATGACGTGTTGAGATATTTTCCATACAATGTTTGTATTATTGCATTAGGTTGGGAGTGTCAAAGTATTAGGGATTTATCCTTTGACACTTGGATATTAGGTGTCGTTGACGCCCTATCAGTTTGTGACTACATAGACTTCTCCTAGATGTCTGATTTTAGAGTTGGATTGTTTAACTTCACTGAGACACATTGGTAGGATATGATCCTAGATAATGGGGATGATTCTTTGAATCATTACAACTTGTGGTTGTAGGATTGGAGGATGCAGTCTAGGTAGGAGGGTCATATATCTATCATCAGAGTGGTGCAACATCAGCATGATGAGTCCTTTATGATGATAGCATGGGACCTTGGTATTTTATGGTTGCACAATTGGGCAACTGGTATAAATGGGAGAGTCGATTGTTACTTTCAAGAGCCTATTCATATGGAACAGTGGATTGGTTTCCTAGGTGGGATACTCTATGAAGAGTGGACTGAGTCTTCACGGTATCCGATTTCTCTATGGATCAGTGGCCTTCAGGAGGCCTCTTTAATTGGTACATTGCAGGACAATATTATGGGAGGTAGGTGCTCTGCATCTTTCAGATTGTTTTGGGACCCAGGAATCATTATTAGTTCCAATTTGGTTCATTGTTTTGTTGGTATGGGTGTGATGGCATTGCTTGAGGACAAGAAATATTTGGGGAGGGAGCATTGCCATGTCCCCATTTTTGGGCTTCCCTATTATACAGTTGGAGATGACTTATGGGGTTTGTATCAGCCAGGACATAAGGGTGAGGTTATGTTACTAGTGGGATCGGATTGTGTGGAGGAGTTATATGGGGCCCATTCTATTCCATTTACCATCGCTCATCATCAAGATCACTTTTGCACAGTTCGTTCTTGGTTCTACGGCATTCCGACAATTCTCGTAATTTGGGGTTATTATTAAGCATGATTTAATTAAATACACTAATGGTTTTATTTAGATCATATTATCTAATGGAATACCTTGGTAATAGCTCGTTGGAATCGAGACAAAAAGATATAAAGGTTGGGATGATGAGAAAGGGACTTCTGACATCTAGGAATGTTTTAATATCCCATTAATCACTTTATGGCATTAAAAAGGGGGTTAAAAAGGTGTTTTAAGTTACTTAAGTTTATGAAGTCACTTTACTTTATTAAAAGGGTAAAAGGGTCTGAAAATGGTCATGGAAATAAAAGGAGAATGAGGATGCCCTCTCTCATTATGCATATGTTATTTTCTAAAACAAATATTGAGAGATCTCTTGTGGCTTGACTCTTGGGATGAAAACCCTAGAGATTTTGGAAGATTGGTTTCGTAAGTGAGACCATCCACCCTAGTTTGTCGAAGGGAAGATTTCATCCAGATTTATTCGTTATGCTTCAATGTGCCTGAGTATTTCTTCTTTGGTAGCGAAGTTTTCATATTTGTGGTTGATTTTTCCTTGTGGCAGCAGAGCTTCTTAGTTTGTGGCTAAGTTTTCCTTTTTGCGACTAGGTTTTTACTGGAGTAGGGGTTGAATTCCTTTGAGGGGGGAGAGTTTTCATTAAGAAGGGGTCGATTCAACTATGGCATCATTTATTTTCTTAAGGAGGCCAAGTACATTGTTATGGGTCATATTTCCCTTTTTGGGCAGCAAAACCTTGATTCTAGGGGTGAGTTTCCTTGGCTGGGGCATACCATTTTATTTTTTTGGACTGAGTTCTGAAGTTATCGGTGTGTTCTTGAGCAAGGGGAAAATTTTCCCATTAACTAGCTAAGTTATTTCAAGTCTGGGCCAAGTTCTGGTTAACAAGGTCATGTGACCTTTGTTGTGACAAGGATTCTATTGATGGGTCATATTCTATAGTTCTGAAGTTGTACTGTTGATTGGGAGGTCAAGCCAACTTGTGAGCAGCAACACTTCAAATATGGATTGTTGTCCTTTCCTTTTCTTGCAGCTGAACATATGTTTCATCCTACAGGCTTGTCCTTTCTCTGATATAAATGTTGTATAATTTTTGTATGTATTGGCAGCCATCTCCTTCAATACATAGGTTAGAACCTTGTTTACTTGTGGTTGTTTTGTATTATTGTTAGTGTCCAAACACATTATCACTGCCATATGATATTAATGCAATAGGTTATGGGCATATCTCTGGTTTATTTTCATAGTTATTGATATCCTATTTATGTGGTTAAATACTTTTTCCAAGGCTGCAAATTGTTTTTGAAAAAACACTACATCAGCAAACAAATATAAGCACTACAACAGCCAATTGTTTGACGAAACGTCGACACTACAAACTAAATAAAAATCCAAAAATGTCTAGTGGGGATTTTACATTCCCTCTCTCAACACTTTTGGATCTACAATACTTCTTGTAGTGCTCTTATTTTCCACATCTCTAGCATACCTTTACAAATTTTCCAAGGAGATTTAGATCTTCCCCTAGATCTAGATCTCCCACTTGAGGACTTAATCTATTTCTTTCTTGGAAGATTCCTCTTGTAAATAAAGCATTTGTGCTCTATCCTTCCATGTTTTTCCTTCTCATATCCTCCAACAACAAGGATGATACCACATCATCGAAACTTAAAGTAGTTGTATTACTACCTATCGCCACAACCAGAATATCCCAGGAGTCTAGTAAAGAGCACAATAAACCGATACACTTATCTTCATCAAAAATATTAATATCAACAAATAATAGTTGACTTACCACTGTATTGAAGGCATTCAGATGCTCTTTCATCGAGTATCCATATTTCATCCTCGGGTTGTACAGCTTCTTCTGCAAGAACATTTTGTTTACCAAGGACTTAGACTTATACAAAACCCCTAACTTATTCCATAAAGCCTTAGTTGTAGCTTACCATGACACATTCAGTAATGTTGAATCTGAGAGACACAACTAAATTGTGTTATTTTCCTTCCGATCGAACTTTTCCCAGTCTTCTGTTGACGTTATTGTAGGTGCATGACCTGGGTCCATAGTGATCCACTGATCTTTGTCCGCCAATAGATATTCCATCTTGAGCTTCCACAACTCAAAAAAATTCACATTAAATTCCTTGATCTCTACTTTCGAACTATTCACCATTTCTTTTCACCTGAAGAATCGATACTGCAGAGCTCCCACTGTAACAAGGATCATCACAGACCCGAGCCAAACCTTTGACCAAAAAGGTGCCCCCCTAAAGCCAATAATTTCTCTGATACCAAATGTAAATTTTAACCTTGTACAGTTAACTTACTGCAAATAGATTCTTAATAAAAACAAAAAAGATACAATGGCACACACACACATTACACAGAGATTTTACCTTGGAAACCCAAACTGGGTAAACCAGCACCTTGTTTTAGAGTTGCACCTCTAATTCTTTTATTCAACATATATCTTCACTGTTTAAAATACAATATATATAGGATCTCGCAACATCCAAAACCCCTAATCCATTGACCTAGATTAGTCAACAACCCTAATTACTTAATCGGGATTAGAAAACCATGTGTTGAAAAACCATTAAAACGGACGCAAAAATCATCCAAAAAAATTGAGGGTGTGGCCCCAACCGCCGTGCGCCCAACACAACACATACACTAGGTTTGGTCGTGCAAATAATATAACACATACCCAGCGCCAATAACCTCCAAAACAAAATCCAAATACATACATAAAACATAACCATAAGGCTTCCATTTGAGATGGATTGTAGAATCCATAATTCTAGCCATCTCGTAGCCGCAACCATAGGATGGCATTAGAGATCAATGCTTACAAGTAGGTGGTGAATTACCCATTGGAAGCCATTTTTCTACTTTTAATTCTATGCTTAGTATTTTGTGTTCTTGCTCACTCTCATGTTTATGTTTGTTGCAATGTGATTATTTGTATAATTCACTTAGAAGTTATTTTTTGCTCCATATCCACAAGAGGCAAGTTGGACCACTAAAAGTGGGGTGTTGTTCCAACTCCCATTAGTGTTTGATTTGTTTTACATCATGCAGCCATCTTCACAAATGGTTTGGTGCAACCCAACAAGAGGATCACTTATCCACGTTAAGTCATCAACATTGTTAAGTCATGTCAGATGGTATACGCATAGTAGCATAAACAACATCACACCTCTTGATAAGTGATAGATTATTATGGTTTTAGTAAAATTTGGAAGCATATTTTAATACTTAAATTTTTCTCTATAAATATGTTTGATTAACATTTATCCTCTTGTTTAGTTTGTTCCAAGTGTGCATATTTATATGATTCTTGTATTCACATACATGAATTCAATGATATTGAGGTTAGTTTTTTAGAAATGTGTGAAAAAAGAGAGAACAAGTTATTATGAGGAAGTAAAGAGTTTAAGACGGAGAAAGAAAACTACTAATTGAGGTGAATTGTAGCCCATTCTATGTGCAAGCATAGTAAACAATACATTAATTGATTCGGATTTAGGAGCGGAATGAATTGGTTAGCACACTGAATACAATAAACATGGAGATAGGAAAAATAACATAAATATCCAGTGAACAATATCTTCTATTAAATAATGAAATAGGTTGAAACTGTAAAACTGCAAAACTGAAACTTGCTCGAATAGTGGTAGTTATCTCTGAGAAGAGATGTGGATGCTATGTGCATCCGTATGAGCGGAATGGATTACAATGAGGCTCCAGAGGCCCTTTTCATATTACTCATGAATGTCAAAACCTTAGACATCCAAAAACCTAACCCTAGAAGGTGAAATGTCAAAAGTCATGTGGGCCCTATGGGTAAGTTGGTGTAATTTGGTACCTCAACTTCCTAGGGTCGTAACTTTTGCATATGACCTTCGTTTTAGGCATGTGATAGCCTGTTGGAAAGGTATTTCAGAGAACTACACATTCTGCCATTAGACTCTGACTCTGTCTACATTCTTATTGTGGTGAGTCAAAAAAACAACGTTTAGGGCCCCAAAATAGCCCTGGAAGTACAGCAATATGTGTTGACATGAAAACATACAAAATAAGCCAGTTGGATTAAGCGAGAGGCCACTCATATCCACCTGGAGAATGTGTGAGGCTTCAGAAAACCCCAGAAGTATATAACTCACAATTATAAAGCAGTACAGAAAGACGTGTTGAATCAAAAACGGATATGAGGAGCCAGTTGGAATAGGTGGGTGGCCACCAATATCCATTTGGATCAATCCTCCCCCCTTAGGAAGCAATGGTATCCATTGCGTTGAGTTCCCCCATCAGGTGAGGAAACTTCTGTTGGATTTGGCCCCGGGTGAGCCACTTGCCTTGGTATAGGAGTTGCCTTACCTTGACAACCCGATAAAATTGGATCCGATGCTGGTGAGTGCCCTTGACCTGTGTGTCCACTAACTAATTGGTGGATGCTTGTTCCATGCAGTCGGGGTTGAGCTCTGTTGGTGTCAGTTGTTCGGCAATCTCAGAGGTGTCCAATAACGGTGGAAAATATGGTCGAAAGAGGTCCACATTGAATATTGGATGCAGACCAAGGAAGGGTGGAGTGTTGATCTCAAAAACATTACTACCCACAACCCTGGTGATAGTGTAAGGCCCATAACGAAGTGGGCGAAGCTTTCGATGGAGCCCGGTGAGATGCTCCTTTTGCAAATGTAACCAGACTTTGTTGCTAACCTGAAACTGGTGTGGTACCCTGTGTTGATCATGGCATTGCTTGTACTTAGCATTGGATTTCAGAAAAATCCCTTGGACATGTTGGCAGATGTGTTGAATCCGCTCAATGAATCTGGTGGCTTTGGCAATCGCAGACTGATCAGGGGAAGACTCTGTCTATGCGGTGGCAAGAGGAAGTGCAACATCAATGGGTCCCAAGGGTTGGAATCCCAGACCCACATGAAATGAGCTATGGCCGGTGGAACTATGGAGAGCCATGTTATAACTTTGTTGGACATATGGAAGACTATCTTCCCATGTACGGGGATGCTTAGAATTGTACATGCGCAGGATGTGCACAATCATCTGATTGATGACCTCGGTTTGGCCATCGGTTTGGGGGTGGAAAGCAGTGGATTTTGTGAGCTCGGTGTCCAGCAAAGACCAGAGACTCGACCAAAAGGTGTTGAGGAACCTGTTGTCTCAGTCAGAGACGATGGTCTATGGTATCCCAAAGTGGACCCAAACTCGTTTGAAAAAGAGCTTGGCAGTACATGTTGCTGTGACATTCTTCTTACAGGATGTGAGGATGGCCATCTTCGAAAACCGATCAATGACCACAAATACACAGTCATTTTCGTGCTTGGTGGATGGCAAACCAGACATTTAATCCATGGAGATGGATTCCCACAGCTTCTCGGTAATAGGAATAGGGGTGTATAAGCCTTGCTTCTTGATGGCTGGCTTGGCAATGGCACAAGCAGTGCAAGATCCGATATACTTGTTGACATCCTGTCAAAGTTTTGGCCAATAAAAATGTTTCTAAAGAACGGCCACAGTTTTCTCTACGCCAAAATGTCATGCCACCCGAGCATAGTGGGCTTCCCAAATTAGCTTCACACGCTCACTTGTAGGAACACAGAGATGGCCCGGATGGCATAAGAGTTCGTCCTGAATGTGAAAATTAGTGACAGTGGCGCATGTACCAAAGTGCTGATATGTGATGGCGAAGACCGGATCTTGTTGGTAAAGTTGGGGCCACTCCAATGTTTCATGTCCACAGGAATGGAGCACAGTGGTGAGTGCAGCCATTGGAGGCCGACTGAGGCAGTTAGCTACATGATTGAAGATACATGTCTTATACTCGATGTTGAGATGGAACTGTTGCAGGTAGGTGGACCACTTCTAATGGCGGTCGTTCTGCAATTTCCCTTGTGTCTGTGTGAACTGCAGAGGCTTTTTATCAGTGTGTATGATCATCTCTTTCCCCATAATGTAATCTTTCCATTGACAGCAGGCTTGTACAATGGAATACATTTCCTTGTCATAGGTGGGGTATTTCCAGACAATATCGGAGAGTGTCTCGCTATGGTATGCCACTGGATGCCCATGTTGAGTGAGAACTGCACCCACAACATAGTCAGATGCATCTGTCTCAATCTCGAATGGTTGTTGCAGATCGGGCAAGGAAAGTACTGGAGCTAAGCACAAACGATGTTTCAGATCATCGAATGCTCATTGTTGCTCCTTCCCCCACATGAACTTGGCCCTACCACCACCCTTGGTCACCTGGTTGAGGGCCCATGCAATATGGGAGAATCCCAACATGAACCATCGGTAGAAATTGGCTAGTCCCAAGAAGCTCCGAAGCTCGGTCAGTGTGGTCGGGGTTGGCCAGTCACGGATGACTTGGATCTTAGTTGGATCCACATGTGCCCCATGCTCATCAACAATGTAGCCCAGGTATTGGGCCCTGTTCATGCCAAAAGAGCATTTTTCCAAGTTAGCATAGAGCTTGTGTTGTTGCAGAGTGCTCAAAACCTATTGAATATGTTGCATGTGCTCCTCTCACGTCCTGTTGAAAATGAGGATGTCATCCAAATATACTACCACAAAGGAGTTGGTGAAGGGTCTCAATACATCGTCCATCAACCTAATGAAAGTGGTTGGTGCATTTGTTAAGCCAAAGGGCATGACTAGCCATTTGTAGAGACCTTATTTATACTTGAAGGTTGTCTTCCAGACATCAGTTGGTTTGATGGGAACCTAGTGGTAGCCCGACTTCAGGTCAATATTGTTGAAGAAATTTTCCCCCTTGAGTTGGTCAAGAAGGTCATCAATCGTGGGAATGGGGTAGCGGTTCTTGACTGTGATTTTGTTTAAGGCTCTGTAATCAATGCAGAATCGCCAAGTCTCGTCCTTATTATGCACCAGTACAATCAGGCTTCCACAAGGAGAGGAGTTGGGTTTAATGTGCCCCTTTTGAAGAAGCTCTTGGATCTGACGCCTGATTTCACCATTCTCCATCAGAGAGCGCCAATGACTGGTCCATTAGGTAGAGGTGCGTCGAGGGTCAGATCAATTGGATGCTTGACTTGGCAATGTGTCGATACCCCTGTAGGTGAGGCGAAGATGTCTCTTTATTCTTCCACGATCTGGTCCACTTGCTTCTGCTGCAAGGAGAGCCATTGTGTAGAGGCCATGGTTGTGGCGGCGACCTTCTACTTACTGTGAGCATGGATCACAAAGAAGACGAACTTCCCGGTCTTTGAAATGACCTTACTGCATTGCTTAGCAGAGATTAAAGAAATAGCAGTAGGCGGTGCCACCTCTGGGATCCTATACAATTGTCTACCCAAAGTAATAATAACACTTCAGGGTCTAGACTCATACACAACATGACGCTTCCACAATTATGGTTGTCCTAAAAGAACATCACAAACTTCAAGGGGAGAAATATCACACAGTACCTCATCTTTGAAAGGCTTGATGTCGTAGGGAAAATGACACTGTTGGCTGACACAGAGATCTCTTCCTTGACGAAGCTAGTCGATGGTGTAGGGTTGCGAGTGCAGTGGCATTGGCAAGTTCAATTGCTTGATGACCTTTGCTGAAATTGGATTCTTCTAACTATCGTTGTCGACAATGAAATGAATTGGATCCCCCTTGACCCACATCTGCGAGTGAAAGAGGCATTCCCCTTCCTTTGGTTCTTCTGGTTTTCTTGGCCAAACTTTGGTGGTAGCAACCGTGGCACTGGGTTCAACATAGATAATCCACTTCCCTCCTTAAGGATTTGAATCGGAATCAGAATCGCCCTCTGACTCGGAAGCCTTCAGCTGGGTCGTGAGGGACTGCTTGGAGTCGCATTCGTCGGTGTTGTGCCAAGGACTTTTATGGTACTCACACCATTTGTATGTGTCCTTCTCGTTGCCCTTCTTGTGTTGCGGCTTCGATGGATTGTCCTGAGGGCGACCATCTTGACTTGGTCCCTTATTATGTGGGTTGGGGTTGCCTTTGACCTGCTTCGGCTGTGAGGGGTTTGCAGATCCAAACTCTCGTCGTTTCTACTTAAATTTATGCTCGATCTTGACAGCATATCTATAAGTCGTGCCCAATGAGGCAATGTCCAGGAACTCCATTTATGTTTGAATGTATCTATGCAAACAAATGCAGTATTTGAGCACCAGATGACACTCAGAATCTTTGATACCCAATTTGGTGCATAGAGTATGGAAAATATTGGTGAAGTCTAGTACTGTCTGGTCCATTTCTTGACGTAGGGTGGTCCATCTGGTGTACTAGTCCTCGTAACTTCCAATAGAGTAGTATTGTTCTTTAATGGCGTCCCGGAAGGAATCCCATGTAGGGGCCACCACAAAAATTGCAGATTCCTCCACGGCCCTTTGGTCAGAGTAAGTATCCCACCAGTCTTTAACATGGGGAATAGCTTTGAGGAGTGAAAAAGTGATATTTTCCCTATCGGAAAAATTGTGGACCAAAAAATATCCTTCAAGTTGATTCAACCATTTATCTACAGCATCCGCATCTATCAGTCCTTCAAATAATGGAATATCAAAATGTACCTGTACCTTGAAGGGGGTTGCATGGCCACTTGATGAAGATGCTTCTCTCGTGAGCAATCGTCAAAGGATCTGCGCGGAATTGTCCATCATTTCGTTCTTTTGTCACACGAGGCTTCCTCGAGCAACATTTTAATAGGATCTCATGCTCCATCATCTTTCTTTTCGTCTCCCGTGGTTTGTTGTTGGGCTCAGCGCAGCCAATCTAGTAATGGCTCGATTGGTTCGAGTCCCAACTTCTTGTACCCAGACCTTGTCGGGGACATGCACGAAGAAAAATAAATGAAGAGCAGACCACTCTGATACCACTGATCCGGATTTAGGAGCGGAATGAAAGTGAGATCGGAAGAGCGGTTCAGCAGGAATGCCGAGACCGATCAGACCTTGTCGGGGACATGCACGAAGAAAAATAAATGAAGAGCAGACCACTCTGATACCACTGATCTGGATTTAGGAGCAGAATGAAATGATTAACAGACTGAATACAATAAACACAAAGATAGGAAGAAGAACACAAATATCCAGTGAACAATATCTTCTATTAAATAATGAAATAGGTTGAAACTGTAAAACTGTGAGACTAAAACTTGCTCGAATGGTGGTAGCTATCTCTGAGAAGAGATGTGGGTGTTATGTGCATCCGTTTGAGCAGAATGAATTACAATGAGGCTCTAGAGGCCCTTTTCATATTACTCATGAATTTCAAAACTCTAGACATCCAAAAACCTAACCCTAGAAGGTGAAACGCCAAA
>CBVK0102472015.1:0-25531 GCA_900067695.1 Picea abies
TAGACCATTAGCCTCTATTTTTATTGACATATGCCAAAAATCCAGTAGCTACAGCCTTTGGCTGTGACCGAACACGAGTGGAACGCCGTAAAGCTGCTTCTTCCATGGCAAACTTCTGTGCAATGTCCTTCGACCTCCTCTGCATTGCATTACTGTAGATAATGCTCAAGTTAAAAAGTGTTTCTAACAACAAAATAAATAAAATCCCTCCATAATCATGCAAAAACTACAATATGCTCACCTAATCCTTAAGTAATGCTTCTCTAACTGCCTTTGTAAAGCCATCTCTCTCTCACCCTTTGGATTCAGGGAGCCAATTAACGCATCAATCTGGTCAAATAGCACATGTTTCAGAGACATTTAAGATGCAATAGAAACCTAAAACATTTCATAAGCATCAAAGGACAAGGCAAAGCAGTCAAGCTTACCTCTTCCTTTGCACTGTAGTAGCCCCACCAAGTAGAATCTTGTTTTTCAACAAAAAGTCGCCCCTCTCTACGGAAAAACCAATACCTGTTGTGAGCCCTATCCCTCCCTAATGAATTTGTCCGAATGAAACGTTTTTCTATTTCCCGATCAAGTTGTTCTTGCTATCAAATCAACATCAGGAGATTATCAAAAACTAAACTCATCACATGGATTACACTGCCAAAAAATCATATTCAGCATTTACACGGCATAGATTTAATAGGAAAGGATTCCATACTTACTCTCTTCTGCATCTCTAATGCCCTCTGCTCCCGAAGCTTCTGCTCCTTCATTATCTCAGCTTTTGCCTTTCTTTTCTCTTGCATTTTCTTTTGTTCTTCGGTCCTGGCCATTTCTTTCTCTCTTTCTTCAGCAGCTTTTGCATCCAACTTTTGCTTTAGAGCCGCTTGTCTCGATGTTGTTGTCTGAGAATGATTGCCATCACTGGACAACATAAATCAACACAAAACTCAGTCCATATTGACTGGAAAGGAACAACGGATGAGCTATTGAAATAGAAGACATTTCAGTTCATTCAGCAATGAATGCAATCATGGTAGAAGCAAAGGAACACAAAAACATTCATACCCATTTTCATAATGATTTTCTGATAAATCTTTAATACCATTTTCATTTGAACTTTCCCTTACAGCATCATCTGAGACCAATCCATTCTCTCCGGGGGCACATTTTAGCACTTCTGAATCTGGAGCATCCATGGCCCCATCATTATCTCCAATTTCTTTCGTAGCATTTTCATCTGGATCCTCCTTACCTTGACCATTTAGTTGTTTAAGATGTTCTTCTTTTTTCCTCCTAGATTCCTCCATTTGCTCCCCTCGTTTTTTAGCTGCAAGGGCCTGTCGTTCTTCAATGTATTCATCTAGCTGACCTCTGATAACATCAGAAGTAACAGCTCTGTCAACTAACTCATGCAAAATGTCTAATTTTGCACGTGGATCTAACTCACTGTAACCACCACACCTAATTGTCTCCAGATGACCCAAAAGCTTTCCCACTTCTTCTGCTTCCAAAAAATAACAGAGATGGTCCTGCCAATTCTGTATTGATAGCTGCACAATGTCATCAAAGATGCAGCACAGGCAAAAAAATTAAGACTCCGAGAAAAACCACAAGAAATTCAAATAAGAATAAAACACAAAAGTGTGTCAAGCACAAAATATATTATACTGAAAAACATATAGAAATGCATTGGCTTTTTACTGCCTTCTAAGGCCTTCACCTTAGCTTTTCTCTTCTGAATTAAATCCTGGTAGGCACTGGAATCTTTCACAACAATCCGGAGAAGAGCATAATGTGCCTCTGCCAGGAGTGACACATCACCTTCCCTGTAATCAACAGCCTTTTCAAAATCCTCAAGGGAGAAAGGCCACAGATGAAGCGCCTTCCCAAAAGAAGTGCAGAAGTCCCAGACCATCAGAACATCTCCTACACAATCCATTGGTGCAAGAAAATCTGTTGCTGCACATGGTCGTTCTGTAAAAACGGGATCATCTGGACCAGGCTGCACCAAGGAATCCTCTATGGGATACTTAATAGGTTCCACTTTTGGCTGCTCTTCAACTGCAATATTAACTCAAAACGAGAACATACTTAATTAACAGAGACTTGGCTCAGGTTGGACATGAGAACAATACAAGCAAGTTGATATTCTAGGAAACAAAAAATACTAAAAGGCTAGCAAGCTCGCTGAAAACCAAATACCTTTCTCCTTCTTTTTCTTTGGTTTGGATGGTTCCTCCAACTCTTCTGTTTCCTTTGTTTCCTTTGTTTCCTTTGTTTCCTTTGGTTCCTTCGTTTTACGCTTTTTGCTCCTGGAATCCCCATTTTCTATGTTCTGTGCCTGTACAACATCAGTTTAACTCCTTTAGATAAATAAGGAAACAATGGAGAGGCATAACAGAATCATACAAAGGGCAAACAACTGTCCAAACGACTTACGGAGCTTCTTTTATTTGCATCACTCAGATGATTGGGCTGTTTCTCCTGCTTAATTATTTTGTCCTTGAGATCCTCAGGGGGTTCAGTGGAGATCCTGTACTTCCGTGCCAATTCGTCATGAACTATCCAAGGTGTACTGGACGAAGTTGATTCTCTGATAAAAGACTTCAAGACATCTTGTGTAACAAGAGGCTTCTTTCGAAGCAGAGCTTCCGCACTCTCTATGGATGTATCAGTTACTTTCTTATTTTTGTCAAGCCAACCGACTTCATACTTAAAGGTGCCATCCTCATCATCAAGCTCCTGGATTACCTTCAGAATCTTACAAGGGAATAAGGAATCTGTCTTCCGACCTGTGACTTCTTCACCTACCAGATAAATGTCCTTGATGCTGTTTGATATTTTACTAACAAGCTCTTTAACTCTAAGTGTCTCTGCAAAATAATAAGAACTCGATATGTCAGATGGGGAAGATAAGCACATAAGGGCATCCATCCAGATAATTCATAATTTCAGAAAGTTGGCTTGACCCAAAAGTTAGCTACTGCACAAGATTCCTGGTGACTAAAAGAGTAAGCTCCCAAGTTTAGAAATTTTAACATGGGGCATTCTTCCATTAGGTTTTACTTCTCAAAGCCTAGGCTCCAGCAAGTGAATTTTATTTGCAAGCATTGTAATAGAAGTCAATATCATAATGCATACTAGCCAGCATTAAAACCACATCAACATTACATTGCAGCAGTGACAACCTGTCTGGAAGCCTGAGTTCATGACTGGGAGGCTAATATAACCAATTGGCATGATGCAGACAAACTTGCAGATTCTAAACTTATGCCACTGCAACCCAAACATTCATTAAGCCTTGGCTCTATCAATATGATAATAGTATGACCACTTATCATGGCACAAATAAAAGCATCTACATAATGTAGGCAAATACATCTCTATGACATAATCTAGTACCAGACTCCAATTTTAATACTGCGGAAGCACAAACACTTGTGAAGGCTCAACTCCATTGGCAGCACACAAATGTGAGCTACATACCTGACATAAACATATGCATCTGCATGCTTTCTGATATCAGAGAAAACATTTTGACTAGATCAAAATGGAGACTGTTGTACAAGCCATGACAATAAATAAAGACTAGAACAACTAGGGCACTATATTCTTGATTGCTGCATTGAATCCCCTGCTCCTCTGAGTTTCTTCTTAAAAACTAACATGTGTATAGAACAAGGCAAATCAATGGAGAATTATTGTAAAAATTAATAGCTATATCCAGCGTGCCTAGTAGGAATCAGCAACTATCAGAATGAATATTGTTTAGAATTCAAGTAATGATTCATTAAGTCGCTACTAGATAATGGAAAATGTTCAAGAAACTCACTGAACTGGACCATACGCAAAACTGGTCCAATTAGCTCCTTCGGAAAGTGCTGAACCTTCTCTGTTGCACGACGCTCGGAGACAAGAGCCTCTTCATAGGTTAGATTTGTCTTTCCTGACACTTTACATACCCATACCCTCTGACGATAATGATTTATTCGTTCCAAATATTCTCTAATTTAAAAATTAAGGTAATAAGCAAATTAGCCTGCTAAAGAATTTTACAATCCAGTACAAACAAAAGAGTTAAGACATGAACACACACTATAACAACATGGAGTTAAGACTCGAAGCACACGCTATCTCAACATGGAGGACGCATTCTAACCATCCTTGACAGTATAAGTAATATTACAAAAAAAAATACTAAGTAAAAAAAAGAAGGATACTGATAATCCCTGAAGATTTCTTTCGTAAATCGAATTTGAAACACCTGTTCATTGGGCTTGATGTCTTCCGGAGGTTCAGCAAGAGGAAACGGTTTCCTCTTGAAGAGAGGCATAGAGAAAAGAACTCGGACCCCCGAAACAAATCCTCAAAAGAAACAATGTAGTAGTACAGCACTCCAAGACCCGCCCTGGAAACGATAAAGAATGATGTAAATAAAAATCCAAGCTTTGAGATATCAAATTCCCTCCAACTGCTCCGTATTATCGTTTTCCTGCAACAATCAATCCCCACCTTCAGACTTCTACTACTACCCTATAATTTTAGTCGTGTTGCAGTTCAATCAAATATCCAATGCTTGTGACTTCAAGCCCTAGAATTTGACACGCACCTTGAATTGTATATCTCTGCTCTCTGTCTGTCTATCTATCTTCAGCTTCGGTTCTAGTACAGCATTAACAAAATTCGCAGAATAGATGGCGGCCCTGACCTGATAATTCTCAACTCTAGGGCTTCAATAAAAAACTTCTATAACTAACTTATAGCCGGCTTCCCGTTAAAGCTAGTCCAACAAGACAATTCCCGGTCACATTTAAGCCTCTCGCCGGCTTAAAGATCGAATCCTGTCCAATAAACCCTGAAGACCAATAGAAAGAAATATAAGGCCAAATTCGAGTCCAAGCCCTCGTCGCCTCCATATACGCAACCAAACGAGTGCAGAAAATTCAAGTACGTAAAAATGTATCCGGCTAAAAAATAGTAATAATAAATGCAAAATGAAATCCAACCTCCATAACACAAAACCTATCGCCACAAACTTAATCCATTTAGCAAAGCAACCACACATGAGACAATTTAGACTTTAAAAATTTCCCGCTTGTTCGGAAATATATAAATCAAACCTGGAAAACGTGAAAGCTCCGCCGAATATGAAATGAATCGTGGACATAAAAATATGCATTAAAATCCAGCTATCGAAGGCGCAATTGAGTGCCAACAGCTCCGACCTCCACTTGAGAAAAACATAAAAATGGAAATCTTCAACGGCAACTGTCAATTAAAGGCTCAAATTGAAGGCCTTGGGCTCCTCCGTTGATCTGTGGCAACCTCAGAGTCGGCCGATCGACCACCAGCCAAATGTTTTGACGAACGGACCGACACAATGTATGGCTGAGGGTCTGCTCTTCTCCCTTCAGTTTGTTCTTCGCTTTGTTCTTGCAAGATAGCTTTCAAGGTTTGGGAAATTTAACGAGCCCGCCCATTCACCCGGAAAAGTTCCCGGCAACGGTGATGGGGAGACGTCGTAGTTTTCTGGTGATCGGGAAAGTGAGTTTCGTAATACTTGTTTTGCTGTAAAGTGATATTTCCCGGGGGATCGTAATTTTGGTCTCCGGCTATTCAAAATAGATCCTGGACGTCTGTTATGTATTTAAATGGACGGATGCGATGGTTTATATTTTTCTTGTAAATTGTGTTATTTTTGCTTTAGGGTTGACCAAAGAGGGGGAAATGGTTCCATGAATTGGGGTTAGGGCTTCTTCCCCTCGGGCCTCCACCCCCTCATCTGGCTAACATTAAATAAATTAGCTGGACTCCTCATCATTGGGAGTTGGATTATCTATCCTCCTATCATATGCAACTTCATTAATTCATTAATATAGATTATTAAATTGAAGATTCACACATATAAACATATAAGTTTGTCTATTCATTTGGTTTGTTAATTGGGTTTAGTTCTATTCATTTGGTTGTTGGTTAATTGGGTTTAGTTTGAAGAGTTGTGGGATGGGAAATACTAAGCACTACGCAATGAGTTAATTATTGGTTTCGTGAGCATCTATGCAATGAGTTAATCATTGGTTATGTGTGTGGAGCATCATGTTAGTTAGGATGCATAAAAATCGGATCATCATGTTCGTTAGAGTCGGATCATCATGTTCGTTATAATGCATTAAAGTCGGCTCAGTGTATGGTACTTAATGTTTCTCGTTGTGAAATTGAGTGTTATCCTCTCATGTTAGTTAGGATGCATAAAAGTCGGATCATCATGTTCGTTATAATGCATTAAAGTCGGCTCAGTGTATGGTACTTAATGTTTCTCGTTGTGAAATTGAGTGTTATCCTCTCATGTTAGTTAGGATGCATAAAAGTCGGATCATCATGTTCGTTAAGTCGGATCATCATGTTCGTTATAATGCATTAAAGTCGGCTCAGTGTATGGTACTTAATGTTTCTCGTTGTGAAATTGAGTGTTATCCTCTCATGTTAGTTAGGATGCATAAAAGTCGGATCATCATGTTCGTTAGAGTCGGATCATCATGTTCGTTAGAATGCATTAAAGTCAGCTCAGTGTATAGTACTTAATGTTTCTCGTTGTGAAATTGAGTGTTATCCTCTTTATCTAAATTTTATTTCTGTAAGTGTTATATGGTATTTAATATTTCCCGTTGTGAAATTGAGTGTTATCCTCTCTAACTAAATTTTATTTTTGTAACTGTTATATGGTATTTCATATTTACCGTTGTAAAATTGAGTGTTATGCTCTTTACCTAAATTTTATTTCTGTAAATGTTATATTAAGTTCATTATAAATATATTGTTATAATGGTCTTATCCTCTATAAATTTTAAAATTTATCTTAAATATCATCTTCAAAATATCAAAATTTGTTTATTTACTAATTTTATGGTTAAACTAATCTTTTAAGATGTATTTTACCAAATCAAAAGATTTTATGATTAAATTAACCATCTAAAACTTATAATAATGCCTAATCAAATGGTCGTTGTGGATGTTAATAACAAATTCAGTTTATTAAGTTGCTTCTTCTTTAAAAGAATTTTTTCAATTTCTTAATCTTGTGTTATTTAAATATTCTTTATGGATATTAAAGAAGAATTTTTTTAATTTTTTAATATGTTTGTAATTTAAATATTCTCTATTGATATTTATTCTAATATGTTGTATGGTTCTATTATAGTATAACATTCTTCGTTTGTTGTGAGATTTAATAATTGTTTGTTGGAACAATCCTTTTGTTTGTAGGGTGTATGATATTTCTCTTACTTTATTTCGGACTTGAGATGATTAAAGAACTTTGATTTTCACATTGTTTTCCATGTTTACTATTTCATAAGTTTTTTTTTGTTTTTTATAATTTATTATTTTATAGTTTTTTATTAGTTTAAAGTTGTTTTTATGTTATTAATATTTATTTTTATTTTTTTAATTAAGTTATATATGATAATTTAAATTATTTTTTTCTATTTTTGAAGAAAAAATTTAAATTTATTTTTAAAATATAATTTAAAAATTAAAATTATTTTTAACTAATTTATTATTTATAAAAAAACAAATATTATATGGAGGTGGTTGGTGCAAGAGGATCATTATTGATTCAAGATGAAAAATTGAAATAACTGATGCTTGGTATCTAAGAAAATGCTTTTCCACAAAGTTGAGTATAGCTAAGAATTTCTTAAACAATCAAGCGTGAGTATATGCTTGTCCACAAAGTTGAGTATAGTTATTGACTCATGAATTCACTTAGTGCAATTATTACTCGAATGATCTAGAAATCCTTACCAATTGACTACAACCTCGCATCTATTTTGACTCGAGCTCATCAAGAGGTTGAAAAGTTTCAAAAGATTACATTCTATCAAGTTCTGAGGAAGAACAAGCAACAAGCAAATCAGTTTGCCAATGAAGCCACAGAGTTAAAAATGGCGGTGATTAGGATTAATGGAACCATACAATATCAACCCATATCTTAATCAATCCTATATGAAACCAAAGGCATGCTTTGAGGCAATAGCTATCCTTATGTCACGCACCCATGGGTCTCATTCTCACAGCAAGGTAAATAATTTGATAAGACTAGCATACCCCTCTCACATGTTTGGCTTCGAGATGAGACATGAATTTGAATTATTGTCTAGTGTTTATCTTAGACAAGGTGGGATTATTGAGTCGTGGAAAGGAAGGTGTCTGAAGGAAGATGGAAATCAGCTACAATTGTTTGGCCCAAGAAATGTTGTTGTTTTTATAGTGGATATTATGGTAATGTGTCTGTCTCGTCTAGTTATCTTTAGTTCGGGTAGAACCCCAAGGAGGGTTGTAGTCTTTGTGCTTCATATTCACAAGGGGGTCTTTTGAATCTCAATTTGCATTTTCATTTCGTCCTCTATGACTGGTTTGCCTCTATTCTCTTGTGTCATCATTCTATGGGTGTGTGGATTTCTTTCTCAATCGATCTGGTTCTATGTTGTGTCCATGGTCCTCGATTTCAAACAGAGTCAAATTGGGAGAATTTTGGTGGTGTCCTGGTGGGTATGAAGGCTTGTTTTCTGGTTTCCAGTACATTGTTTGTTTTTTGTCCTGGTATGGTGTCCTAATTTTTGTCTTGATGTAATGGACTATAGTGAGTTGCAAGAAATTAGGCGTGTTTTGTGGAACAATGAGGCATCAATTTAGTGCAATAGAACATCCATCTCTTCAATCATACAAAGGTTCATGATAACAAGCATCAAACCACTTCTCAATTTTCTTCAATTATGGGTACCCTAGTCCAACAGAAATAACAAATAACTACTCTTGAAGTGAAATGCAGCCTATTGAGAAACATGGTTCTGAATTTGAGCAAGGCAACCCAGTGAGGGACTTCGAATCAAAGAATGTCAGTGGATTCAACCTGAGGGGAGTTAAAGGAAGAGGATATTGTGCATCATGTGGTTGAAAGTATGGAGATAGGGAAGCAAGACTCTGTCCCATCAAATGTAGGCATGGAAGAAGTTGTCAGTGTTCATGTATTCCATTAAGTTTCATGTATTTTAAATTTATCAGAATACTAGGAGTATATTTTCAGATTTATAGCTATAGGAAGTACTGGGACTTTTTGCTCAATGATATATGTAAGGGTTGTATCTTACATGCTAGGAGTTGCTCCTTCTACTTAACAATTTGTGGACATAAAGCATGATGTAATTTCATTGTTAGCCTGGCTACAACCTTTTATTATATAATATAAATTCCCTAATTTCAGTTTAAAAAAGAAAGAAAGATAACAAATATTATAAATTTTAAAATAAAGATCACTTCAACAACCCGTGAAAGTCATGACTCCAAGTCATCGGTACTTAATGGTCATTATACTTGTAGTATTAAACGAGGATGGATGCAAACCATGATACAAATTTAGGATTCAACACCCATTACTTGTATTTGGCATCTAAATCCTAAAATCATCTCAATTTGTGTTAGCTCTAATCTATTCATTCATATGATGTACCTTTCACAAAATTAAATCCATCAGGTGGTTCACGCCCACATAATCATAGCACATATTGGCATCTCTATGACTTTAAGTGTCATTCCATGAAAGCTTGGACACATTGTCTTCTCAAATCCCCACTTGAGATCATACATTCATCCTCGTCAATCCAACAATTGACATGTCAATTATTGTACATGATTGATGTGTTTGGCTTCCAAACTCTGCCACAATGAATAGTTTTTATTTGTTTCACACAAAAATCTCTTAATGACTATGTTTGGGATCAAAAACTTTATCAAGCTAGGTGAAAATTTGAAGCACATATGCTTTTTATTAAATTTAGATATGAACCTATACAAAATGGACCATGTCAACATAGCAAAACCTAGAATTGTTAATTGGGTCTAGCCTATACAATTAAGAGGAGGAGTGTTTTCCTCCCTACCCAGGTTCAATTCATGCAAGTGACATGTTATCTTAATGAGTATACTATTGACAAAAAGCTTCAAGCTTCTGCAAAATCTAGTTTACCCTAGATACCATCATCAGAATGAGGGGAAGTACCTGGTGGGTTTCCCTGGGAAATGCATTACACAATTTTTTTTTTATGATTATAGTTGTGAGAATTGTGATTTTGGTGATACGATTTTATGCATCACCAAATCCTCACTTCTTTGTTCTCTAGATTGATCATCCCCCTATCCTCTATTTTATGCATCCGTATATATCACACGCTTTCACTTTCTTCTTGATGTTTCCAACAACACTAACATGATTTCTCTGGTGATATTTTGTTTGATTAAATCTTTTGAAAATACCCCCATAACTCTCTTTTCATGTGCATCATTCAAAGCCTAAGATCCACGAGAAGTATCCTTCACAACTTATAATGCTTGAAGCGACATTTCTATGTTTGGGTGGGTTTTTTTAAGTGCCCTTCAAAGCCAATTAGACATGTGGTGCACTAATTCACCTGCCACTAGAATTGTTGTTGTCATCATATCTTTGGATTAAGGATTGTGCTCTAAGATCCACTCTACCATCTTTTTGCATGGTTCGAGAGAGAAAGTGGATAACCAATATCCTTAATAAAAATAACAATCTTGGTGATTTTGATCAACATGGTGGTCTTAATCAACAATTTATTTTAGCTCTTGCTTGTATGGATTCATGAAGCTCTAAATCATAGTCATCTTATCCTAAATAATTGACCATGGATGCAATCATGTTGTATTTGCATATTCCTAGAGAGCTATAAAGCAAGTATGACATCTTCTAGGCTCTTATAATGTTTTGATAGTTTTATTGCCTTTTGGCAAAGGCCTCAAGGTTTGTTACAATTTCTTCTTTCTTAATACGATCTACAACTAACATATCAAATGTGTAGGCTACGAGTTTAAAGAGCATTGACTCCCATGGTTGATCATGCTTTGTGATATGTTCGAGATATGAATCCAAGATGCAATCCTCGACCATCACCCTCATATAGATAAACACAATAAATATTTTCTTATATAGATGTTAACAATTATACTATTATGTCCAAAGTTTTATATCGTAATTTTAACACTTTGAAATTGTTTAATAGAAATACATGTGTTTTTATATAAATTTATTTATTTACATATTATATCAAAATTATAAAATGTATTTTTATATAAATTTATTTATTTACATATTATGAAAATTACATTTAAAATCATAAAATCTAAAATATGATTATTATTAGATTTTATGGAATCAGGATTTATCAATTAATTTTAATAATATAAAAAATTGGAAAAAAAAAATGATATTATTTTTATGAATTTCAACTTTCATGAATTGGATTAATATATACTTTTCATATTAAAATTAGGACTAATTCTTCAAATTTAATGACTAGCTATATGTTATTGGAAGACTAGATTCTTTTAGACCTATATACCATTTATAAAAAGGGTTTCATAAACGTGTAGGTCCTCATTGGAGATATTTCATTTTGAAGAGCGATGTGTTATACTATGTCATCCATGTGGAATCGTAATCATCATATTTATTTGTTTGGTTTTGATAAATATACTATTATCTAATGTATGACAAATTTAGATATCTGTTATTTAATTTTTTTTAAGGAATCTTTTGAAAGGGAGATGAACCTTAACCCTTTTTAATATTTTTTTATTGCCACATTCTATTTTGTTAAATTATTGCTATTAATTTTAAAGATGGAAAAAAATAAATTTGATTTTTTTAAATGATATTTAAAAAAAAAAAAACAGTTTGAAAAGATAATATTAAATTTAAACTTTTTATAATGAAATTTTGATATAAATAAAATAATAACTTGTTTGTTTTTATATCTTATAAAAAACAATATGTATATGTATCTTATAAAAAAAGATGGGTCGTGAAAGTAGCTACCACGAGTCAAAAGCAAGCTCTTAATTTATGTCTATAGGGTTATTTATCGAAAAATATAAAGCCCTAGCCTCAAGGGCTATATAAAACCATTAAAAAACAATCATATGGTCAAGAACTAAAGTGCAATGCACAAAAACCAAATGTAAAGGCCAGTTAGCCATAACAAACATAAAGATGAAACCAAAACAATGATGACAAATCCAAAATTTGGAGGAGGGCCACAGTCATTTAGGTTCAAGCCCCATCCATTAGACGGTGGTTCGTTAGTAGTTACAACGAGGTCCCATCCATTAACATTTTGTTGCTTAGGACACTTCTCCATCAAGATAGCCAAGTCAAGTTAAAGGATGTTGCTTAGGACACTTCTCCATCAAGATAGCCAAGTCAAGTTAAAGGAATTTATTTACATTCCTAGTGTAGGGGGTAGTTATGGTGCTCTTGGCTTTAACTCCTATGTTCATTGTGCTCTCAAACTAGGTGACCTGTTTTATGGTGAGGCTTTCTAATAAGCTAGTGTGAGTGCATCAAATTAGGAGGTGAGTGAACCTCCAAGGGGTCTTTATTCATAGTGCAAAGAGCCAACTTCTAGAACTCTAACTGTTCCCTGAGAAGTGTTAGCTCTAGGTCACCTTAAATTAGAGGATGTGGACATACTTGTGCTGAGTTTATATTTTAGCATGTTTTTGCCCTAGTTCTCCCTTCTTTTGCATCCTTTTTACCATTCTTATTAACCATTTCTTAATTAGAGATGCTACAGGTACTCATTTATTCATAGTTTGGTGTTTTATTGAATTTTGATAACGTATTAGGAGATTTTTGTATTCTTTGTATCTAACTTGCAGGTTTGAAGAAATGCTACAGATCCTGCTACATTGTTGCAAATCTAGATTCTGATCCACGAGATTTCGTTGTCGTGGAACCCCTACTATGGATCCACGAGTTCCAACTGACTTGTTATGAGATTCCATTAATGCAAAACCTTTGCTACAGATCCACACATTGCAACAATAATATTCCTTGCCACCACATGTTCAGCTGCTACAAATGCATTGTTGCAGAACTATTACTCCATCTCGTTGTTATGGAATCCATATATATTGAGTTGAACTATTTTAGCAAAAGATCTTGTTTTGAGATAGCATCTAGTTCTATTGTGTTAGTTGAAATATGTTACTTACTTTTTAGGCTAGATACCTAGAAACTAATTTTGTAAGTATTCTCTCAGTTCATTTCATGAGTGGATTAAAAATCTTCGATTCTCAAGTATGCTATAGATAATGATGTTAATTAGATTGTTAACTTGTATGCTTATAAAAAGAGTCATCGACCTCTGTGTGGGGAGATGAGGAGATACAATGTGCTATAGATATTTCTAATAATATAATCTACTAGTTTTCTTGTCGGTCTATCTGTGTGTGAGTAAAATAGAAATAGATTGAGTGTTGAGTTAACTTATCGAGGCTTCCCAATAACTTGCTCTGAAGAGGAAGGGCCCACTCTGAGGGAAAATGTGTTGTATTCTTTATTAATGTATTTAGTTCAAGTTTTGTTCGTAACTGTACACTTCTTTGTTTGTTGTAAATCTTATATATATATATATATATATATATATATATTTGCTACAAAATGAATGTTCAATGTTGCTATAGAACATCGAGTGTGTTAGAAAACTAATTGATCATTTCCATTACAACATATTTTTAGTTCTTTTCAAATTATGCTTTCATAGTTTAATATAGTTTTCTATGTTCATATGCGTGTAACTAGAGTTTTTTTGTTTTATATTTCAATGCTCTATTTTCTACAACTAGAATTGGAGTTATGGTCCAAAATAGAATAGCATGAAGTTGTTCAACATTTAATTATTTTCTTGAACCTTCCATATACCTTGCACAACACTTCACAAGCATATAGACCCTAGTTGATAATTAAATGCACTAGCCAAACGAGATACTCTGTTTAGAATTAATTAGGTATTTAGGTAGCCTGTCATTTTTGGCACCATTGTTGAGGAAGTGTTAAAATCTTTAAGAAGTTGTTATATGTCGAAATAGATAACACATGGTATGGGGATTTTCATTGTAGGAATAATCGATATCCCTCTCTGTAAGATCTCATACAAAGTGTTTTGTTTGTAGAAGCATATAGATGCATGAATAAGACTAGAAATCCAAGAGAACGAGCACGTGGTGCAGTAAAAGCCACCCGCGGTGATAACCAGTTTGCAGGTAGACCCCTACAAAGAGACTAGTTTGGGAATAAGACACCATACTCGACTAGGTCATAGGGGGGATTCCACTCCTAAGTATGGACTATAAATTTCTTTTGCAGTAGAGGCAGAGTTTATTCCTTCGAATGAAGGACTAGTATACAAAGAAGAGATGATTAGTTGACAACCTGATTCAAATTTAGATTCTCAGCATAATCCAATTCATGAGCCAACATGCTCTGAAGGATCAATTTATTCTCAAGAATCAAGAGCATCAGAGACACCATGTCTTGTGGACCCTCTATTAATCATCATGGCAAAAGAAGAAGGAGTTAGTCCTAACCATAGTGATATTATTATTTTTGAGTTTCCAATCAAAGACCCTAGAGAAGAGGCACCGATGAAAAATGTTTATCCATCATCTCTACCTAATTTTAATGGTTTGTCCAATAATACCCATACATCTTCCTTTTTTAGTTCAACGTCCTTTGCAGGAGTTATGATTATACTACAAATGCTCAAAAGTTGAAATTGTTTATTGCCACATTAAACAATGCAACACTCCACCGGTTCATGGGATTGGGTAGGAAGAGCATTCGTACGTGGGATGACATAAAACAAGCATTCCTTGAGAAATATCAAGATTACTACAAAGCGAGAGACTTTCATTAATACATCTTTAAGCCGACTTAGAAGGAGGATGAGAGTTTTGAAGACTGTATGGAGGGGTTCCAATATAACTTACAAAGGTGCAAAGAAATAAAATTGGATAAGGACACTTTGTGCGCTATCTTGATCAAAGGAATAAGAGATGAATGCCTTGACTTTTTGAATTTAATAGATGGAGGAGACATTTCCCAAGTAGATTATGATCAAATCTATGAGTTGTGAAAAATATATTCATGAGTGAATTCAAAGCATGCGAGAGGTTCTAGAGATGTTGTTACCAGAATTACCAAGTCATCCAGAGGAGGAACCACTCATGTTGAAATAGGTAATTTATTGGAAAATTTTAAAATTGATATTCTTAGTTCTTTAAGCTCACAATTTGACACAATGTAGGTTAAGAAGAAGCATGAAGAATATGAATGATCGTTTATCCATATTTTGCTCAAATTGTAGAAAGAAGCATCCCTTGAGGGAATTCCCAACAAATACCATTGTAGTTTGTGGCATTTGTGAGCAAAATCATGCCTCCAAAAACTACCCCTCTTTGCCTCAATTAAAAGTTGTGTATCAAGGAACTAATGAAGAGATAGAGGAGATTTGTTTCATTTCCCAAAAGTGACCATGGCCACCATGATCATAAGATATGGTTCAATATCCTTCTCAGTTTTAAATAGTTTTTGGACTAACCAAGAAATGAAATACCCTTCTAAATATTGGTATCCTTTCATGTCTTGGCCACAATATCCACCACAACCAACCCAAAATTGTCAATGGCCACAATGATGGTGAGGTCTTCTTTTGGGACCCAAGAACAACAAGTTGCTCCACAATTTCCCCAATAACAATTCCAACTACCTTAGTAGCAACAACAATTGCAGTTGCCTACCACCAATCCTCCACCAAGACCTCAACTACCTACACAACCCATAGCTAATCCAAATAATAAAACAATCCAATCCACTTACACAATTGAGTTGTCTAGTTTCCCTACTTGTTCCATTTCCCTTGTTGATTGTCAAGGAATCCACTTAATATTAGGGATAATTCTCAATAATCAAACTTCTCCAATTATCTCAGAGGATGGAGAAGAGAAAGTTCAAAACCAAGTAGAAAACAGATCAACAAAAAATCAATCCACTAACCATTCTCCAAATATTCCACAAGTAACTTTCTTTGGAAGTTCAGAATAGCCACAGCCCATGATTGCACAACTTCCTCCCTATCCAGAGAGGTTAAGTATTGAAAAACCCCTTGAACAACCTAAATTTGACTTCCTTGGAATTGAAGAACGCATGTGTCATGATCTTGTTATTCCAAGCCGTCAAAGATGTACCCATTTATGCCAAAGTTGTTTGGGAGTTGTGCTTAAAGAAATCTAGTAGGAAGAGGAAGGATCCTCCAACTATTCAATTTATCAGTCAACTTGAAAATATAATGCTCGGGAAGGTTTTTACTACCAAGTATACATATCCTAGTACCCTTATTGTTAATGTTTACGTTAACAAACTGTATCTCCAACACCTTAATTGATTTAGCGGTTGCCATAAATTTCATGACCAGGGAGACCATGGAAAAACTTAAGTTGACCAATTTACAACAAACTCCTTCACTTCTCCAAATCGTTGACTAATCCATTGTTAAACCTGAAGGTATATTAGAGGATGTAGTAATCTCTGTAGGTTTTTAGGAGTATCCAACAAATTTTATGTTTTTGCAACGTATTTCCAACCTTGGGGTTTACCCCTTGATCTTAGAAAGGCCATGACTAGCTATAGTTGATTTGTATATTGGTTGTAGATCTGGGAACATACTATATCACATGGGTCTTCTACAAAGAAACTCACCTTATATCCTCCTTCCAAGCCAAGTTCTGACCAAGAAATGTCTTTTGGGTGGGAGATGGAAATTGATGATGAAAATGTCCAACAATTGCTCAAGATCAATTTAGCCCTCTCCTTTAAAGAGAAGACTGAAGATTATCTCATCTATGATTTCATCACCGACCCTTATTCACTTGCCAATCATATTATACAAATAGTTGAAGAATAATGTTCAATCTCTACCATCAAGTCATCATTTCCTATCTCTATACCGTATCTGAAAAAAAGTATGCCAATAAAAATAAGTCTCGGAAAAACACTCAACATTAGCCCTAGACTAGATGATTCTAAAAAACAAAGGGTGGTTGAGATGTTACAAAAGCACTTTGATGCATTTGCATGGGAACATACATATATGAAGGGAATTCATCCTGATCTTTGTACTCACCATATTTATATTGGGGATGATTTCCAACTTATTCGACAGCCCCAACGTAGATTGAACCTTGCATTACATGAGACGGTGAAGGATGAATTGTGAAAATTATTAAACATAAATTTCATCCATCCCATTCTCAATATTCAATGGGTTTCACCCCTTGTGATTGTGCCTAAGAAAAATTGGAAATGGAGAGTTTGTGTAGATTACAGAGAACTTAACAAAGCCACTTCAAAGGACCATTTTCATCTACTCTTCATTGATAAAGTCATTGACACATTAGCAGGGAAAAAGGGCTTCTCTTTTCTTGATGGATTCAATGGATACAATCAAATCCAACTTGCTCCCAAGAACAAAGAAAAAACTACTTTTACCTACCCATGGGGAACCTTTGCCTACCAAGTTCTACGCTTTTGCCTTTGTAATGCACCTGTTATGTTTCAACAATTTTTTCTTGGTATCTTTTCTGATTTGATTCATGATTGTGTAGAATTTTACATGGATGACTTTATATTGTATGGTAACACATTTGAAAAATCCTTGATGAATCTAGATAAAGTGTTCAAACGATGTAAAAAAATCAATTTGTCTCTAGTCATGAAAAATGTCATGTGCTATTAATTGAAGGGATAGTTCTTGGACACCATGTTTCTTCTGTTGGAATCAAGGTGGATCCTGCAAAAAATGAGGTGATATCTGTTACACATTATTTTGGTCACCCTGATGATGATTCTACAAGCATGTGTTCAGGCTCTCAAAAGGATCTTTTGCATGAGAAAAATAACTAATTTCTTCCTCTACAAGGCTTTTTTTTAGAAGGAGTCTGTAGGCTAGGAGTAATACATCTTCAAGTGAGGTTAAGGAGTAGATTATGAATTTGAGATTGTAATCACTTTTTCCTTATTAATAAAATTACATGTCTGAGGAAACTTTGTCAACAAATCAGTCTTGTTTGAATTTTTTTCATTTTCGTAAGAATCTATTTGTGTCACTTATTAATCGTTTTACCTCTTCAATTTCATGACTGTAAAGCATGAAATTTAAGTTTCTTTACGTGCAAATCGTTGATTGAACTCTTGTGAAAGTATCCCTTTGCATGTATTAAATATTATCATGTGTTTTCTTTAAGTAATCTAATGTCTTTGTAGAAGGTATTTGAACTATGTTTTTAATGAAGGGTCAACAACCTAAGTATGATTCACTTTTTGAACTATGTTTTTAATGAAGGGTCAACAACCTAAGTATGATTCACTTCCTAGAAACTAAACTTGATTTGAGATGTGTAAGTTTGATTTAAACAAATTTATGAGCTAAGTGTCAAGACTAAACTAAATCCTTGTTTAAAACTATTGATAAATCAATAATATAAATGATACAGGGTTCATTTAAAACTATACCTCTCTAAATAGTCTCGACATAACCTTTTAGCACTTACCATTGTCTTATCACGACATGATGTTTAGTAATGCTTACTTACCCTGTCCTGACCTTTCGGCTATCAAATGAATCATTACTTTGTGTTGTGTTAATGTCCTCGAAATCGAGTCAATGGTTCTTGGCAGGCCATGAGGGTTACATCGGTTTCTTAGTTTCGAACCTCTCTGACCTCTGTTCTGCATGAGGTAATTAGGATTTAAAGTGCGGGGTTATGGTAGAACATCCTCAAACCCTCAAGTGTTTGGTTATCATCAGGTATGTTTGTTCGGCCTCCTTCATTGCTTATGGGCTTGGATTGTTGCATTTACAATATTTTCCCCTTGATGAAAATTTCTTCTCTATCTTCGATTTTACCTCTATTAATCTTATGGCACCTGTTGTAAGGGCAGAAACGAATGACCCTCAGGCTTTACTTACCCGTAATGGAATAACAGACATATGTTTTTTGGATGGATTCTGGGAAAACGGTGAATATTTTGACAAAACCGTTAAAAACCCATCTCCAAAATGAGGTCATTTACTGTCCAAGCGAGCATTTTCCTCCGAAACAAAGCAATTTCAGAGATATGCCCCATTTTCTAGAGAGAAATTTCTCATAAATTCAGTTGAGCTTAAAGGTTCTCTAGAATTTTGTAATCTTTCACCTTTTCTCGGAGATTGAAACTAGTTCTCAATTGTCTAGGAAAATTATGAGGTCGATTTCAATAATAAAAGGGCAGGCCACATTCTTTCCAAAATTATTAGAGTCGCCACAAATAAAGAGATAATCGGAAATTGAGGTCTGAAATGCAACAACGTGTCTAGGGAAAATAAAAAAACTCAAGAAATCTGGAGATATTATTATTAAGAATTCAACAAATGTCAATTCTATTACGGGATTAGATATGCACAAATCTTCATTTTTCAATGTTTAATTTGGGTAAATTAGTCTATGTTTTATTTATGTTTTATTTGTTTTTTATTAAGCATTAGTTGTTGCATTGTTTTTAGACTAGCTACAGAATCAAATATTCTATAGCTTGTCTTAATGTAGTTAATGTGATTTTAATTGGATTTTAATTTTATTTTTTATGTCTCAAGAAAAGAAAAAAGGAACGACAAGATGATCTATGCGATGCTTTCTTAATGAATAATCATGAAGTACTTTTGTTTTTAAAAGTAGGATCCATTTCAAACAATTCACGATATATTTTTTTATTATTATAACAAACTTTTTATAAGTTGTTATAAACATTATTATTATAAACTTAGATTAGGATTATAAACTTAGATACATGGTTAATTGTTATCATTTATATATTAATTCTTTTAATCTTTAATAGTCCATGATCCCAAATTGTTTAGTTCCAGGTGATTGTATTATTCTGATGCAAATCTTGAACTGTATTGAGTTTGTTCATATATTTCGAGGTTGAAAAGATCTATTTGTCCAATTGAAAATTATTTCTTATTGCAAATTGTCACTTATATCTTCACCTGGGCTCAGTGGTACAAAAGTTGTCCTTCATGTATCATGAATGAGATTTGAATTGTCAAGTGAAGTTGCTTTCTCCTGACATTTTCACAGTCTTAGAATTATACAATTGTCTGCTATAGATTTATCTTAACAAGAAGGTTGCGGGAGCAGTTTAATACATGAAGGCACAACCACAATTTACCTTTTAATATTGTGTGGTTTTAGGTTAATAGTTTTTCTTCTTTTATTATTTGATTTATATTTCCTTTGTGAAAGTAGATTCACCTTTAAACTTAAATACTTTGCTTATTTAAGTCAGAACATTATCACTTACTTTCACTCTTTTCTTTTCTTTTCTTTTACTTTCAAAGGTAAAAGTAGATTAGTAGTATATCTTAGATTTGTTTACATTATGCATAAGATTTCGATCTCTTGTATAATATTTGTTCCAAGGTTTCTCGTAAATCTTACAATCTGTATATTTGTATACTTTGTATATAAAGAACGTGAATATTTATAGTAGATAATTAGTTCATATTTTATTTTTATAGTTTAGATTAGATCCCTTTATCAGCCAACGGAGCCATAAATCTTGTTAAGATGAGTCATCCCAAATGGATTAGGTTATTTAGAAAACCTCGAACCAGGATTTCCCTCACAGTTGACGGTGTGTTCACATATGCACGTCAACGAGTGGTACATCAGATCAAACTTTGCGAGGTTTTTCTGCAGTTGTATTTCTCTCAATGGGCCATTATCCCTATTATGGGAGCCCTGATTTTAGCATAATAAAATCATTCTCGACACTATTTTTCCCTCTGGATTTTTTCTAGGGGTATCTACACAAAATGGTGTTCATTTGTGCACGATTTGGTTTCTAGTTTCTGCTTCCGGTAGATTTATTGAGTTGAATATTTCAGTAGTGTATTTTTGTTTTGTGAGTTGTTAATTTGATTTGTAGTAAGTAAATCACTAGATAAAAAGATACCTAGGTGTTGGAGTAAGAGGTTTTCAACATGGTATCAGAGCACACGCTATGAGAGGGAGCCAATCTAGGGTTTCACAATAGCGTATCTATTAGATATGAGTGACCAAGAGATAGATCTAGTTCATATCTAAGGTTATAGCAACAGATCTATTGGATCAGGAGTGCCTCGGTGGTTGTCTGAAGGAACAATAACATATCCACTATATTTTGCAGGTGGATCTATCAAATCTACAAGAGATCTTAGCATATCCATAACCAACGGGAAGAAATCAAAGGAAAGATTTCAAGGAAACAGTCGTACTGAGGCAGAACTAGGGTTTTGCAGGTTTACGATGTTCTATGCATGTTGCAAGAAGGAATGTGCATGTACACACACGGGCTTCAATGAAGACATTCATGTATACGATGGTTGTAGTAAGAACAGGTGCATACATAAGCATGTTTCCTTATGGGAGTGCACATATACACGGTGTTTAGTTGTGACTGGCACATATAAGGTATTATAGATTATTACTGGGGTAGTTTTAGCAGCCAGGGAAAATCAACAAATCTGAGCAGTGGGAAGCAGAGCCCAGAAAGAAGGAAAAATTCTACTGGGTGGAAAAATTATGAGAAGCTAGCAAGGAGCTCTTGGATATGTGGAGAAGGACTTCCATTTAAATATCTAAGCCACATAGGAGCACATAGGAGCAGAGAAGGAATTTTTCTCATTTGCTTGAGTCATCCACTTAGGAGAAAAGAAAGACTTTTTCTCAAGTGCTTGAGCCACAAAGGATAGTGACTCAAGGGGATCTCAAATGGGTGAAGAAAGAATTTCATTCAGAGATTAAAGGATGACATATCTGTTGGAGTCAGTGACTCATAAACATAAAAAAAAGAAGGAATTTTTCTCAAAGAGATCTCAGCAAGGGTGAAGAAGGAATTTCACCTAGAGATATGATCAGTCAAAAGGTGGCAACAATAGACATATTTGGAGCAAGGACATATCTGGGAAGCAAAGAAGTAGGAGGAAGGTCCAACAATTTGGAGCAAAGTTTCAGAGTTGTACGTGGGTTCTAGTATCCCAGGGCACGTACATACGTGGGTTGTAGAAGGAACATGCACGTACATATGAAGGTTTTAGTATCCCATGGCGCTTACATACATGGGTTATAGAAGGAACACGTGTGTATATCTAGTGCAAGTTGAGGTACAGGATCATACAGCAACAACAGAGGTGTTAAGTTGATGTAGTTGGATATTTCTCAGTGGACAAAAAATACACACATAATGAGATAGTGAGATCTTATTGAATTGGGTGGAGAAGGACTTTCATCCAAGTGTGCAAGAGCAAGGTTCGAGGAAAGGAGCAAAGGGGCAGTAAGGGAGATAGCAGCCTGCAATATCGAAGGACTGATCGTGAGGTATGATAAGCTAGGTTATTTGCTACATTGTATTATTCCTCAGCTGAACCAATATCCCAGAACAGGAGCCCTAATTTTATATTAATAAAATCAACTAGAGCTAGAAGCACAAGATCTATTCAGTAGTCTGACGAAGGACTTAGGGACCCATGTGGAGCTTGGTGATGATGTCAAGTATGCAATGAAAAGAAAGGGAATTGTCATGTTCTAAATTGAGTCAGGAGGTTTGTTAGAGGCCAAGGATGTTCTTTATGTACCAAAATTGAGGAACAAATTGCTCTCAGTTTCAGTTTTGAAGGACTGGGGTTTTGTTGTTACTTTTTAGAGAGGTAAAGTACCCATATGTTAGAGGGAGTTATCCCTGACACATCATTTAACATTGGTGTTAGAGAGGGAAGGTTACACAGGTTGTAGTTCCAACCTGTAAGAGGATCCAAGAGTATCTTGGATCATGGATCAATGTTAGTGGAAGAGGACGAGGAGAAGGAGGCTCTAAAGGGTGAACAATCAAAGGATGAACAATCGAAGGATGAGCAGAGTTCACAAACTTCCATTTTGGGGAGTAAACCTTCATATAGAAAGAGGGAGTTATACCCTTCCATTTTTGTCAAGAGACCGAGTTGGTATGATATGACATTGATGGATGCTCTGGATCGAGAGTATTCTAGGAGTACATTAAGGGAGAGTAGGCCTTCGACAAAGTTTCCATACTTCATGGCATTGATATGTAACATCATCAATTCAGTGACTTCCATTGTTCAGGAAGAATCCAACCAATATGTTTGGAGGGATGTTAGTGAGCAGGATGATATAATGTGCGACATTGTGCCAGGATTAGAGGGAGAACCAGTTCTAGGTGGCTCTTCAGGAAATACCTTCCTCGCTAAGAGGGAGTGTTGATGCATGTAGCATCAGACATGTATTTTCACATATTCTTGGTGTCTATCATGTGGAAGTCATCCAAATCCTTCTATCTTGGTAACTTTACTTCAGTTAAAGGAATTGTTAAAGTAAAGTGATTTTATTAATTAATTATTGAATTAATTGAGTTATTTAAGGAAGATGCTAAAGGCAATTAGCATGTAATCTAAATCTCAAGTGAAGTGAGAAGTAATATCAATTGTCAATAACTTTGGATATTAGAAATATATTATAACATGTGATTATAAAAGCAAGGCTAGGGTAAAGGAAAAGACACTTTTCACATAGAGATAGAAAAGAAGGACTTTTTTGAATGTGGAGTCATTCAAGAGTGTAGAAGCCAAGAAGGAATTTTGCTTACACTTAAGACATATTTTCAGGTTGATCGAGAGAGATTGACAGAGGACAGAGAGATTTGGATCATGAAGGACTATGATTCAAGATCTTGGATAGGTGGAGAAGGACTTCCATCTAGATATCAGATCAAGGAGAAGAGAGAATAGAGGTTATCGCAAGTGGGTTTCAGTCAAGCAAAGTCATAGGTAAGAGTTGTGTCGTACAGAGTTTTTCATAGAGGATTTTCATACATGTAAACGGGCACTAGTGGAGACATTTGCATGTATACGGGTATGTAGTAGGGAAAGTCACGTACATCTTGAAAAGCGTGCAGTTTGGATCGTACAGCAGATCAGACTTTTCCAGGTTTCTTTGTAGTTGTATTTCTCTCAATGGGTCATTATCCATGTTACGGGAGACCTGATTTTAGCATAGTAAAATAATTCTCGACATTGGTTTTTCCTCCAAGGTTTTTTCAGTGGTATCTACCCAAATATATTAGTGTTCATGTGTGCATGATTTGTTTTCCAATTTTTTCTTTCACTAGATTTATTGAGTTGAATATTTCAGCAGTGTATTTTTTTTTTGTGACTTGCTAATATGATTTGCAATAATGAAATCACTAGATAACAAGATACCTAGGTGTTGGAGTAAGATGTTTTCAACAAGGACTACGTATTAGAGAAGGGGGATCTCATTCCTTGGGTTGTGCAAGTTGTGGGGAAAGAGAGAGATGATAGATTGGAATTTTTGTTGGAGTCGAACTTGAGTTTTTGGCTACTGAATGTGGAGAGTGGACATTCAAGAGGTCCACACCTCCTTGTGGACTCATAGCCTTAGCTCAGGGGTGGCTTCTTGTTGATATTTGGAATAGAAATCTTGTGACTGGGAGGAATGTTCCTTGTACATAGTCAGTCAATTCTTCTGTGAACATGTATGTTTTATGTTATCTTTTCTCATTTTATTTCCATTGTTTGATGTTTACATGAATTTTGTTGGGTTTTCTTGATAATATCCATATTTTATTATTATTATTATTAATTGCATGTTAAAATTCATGTGCTTACTACCATGTATCTAATTTTATTTGTTAAGAAATTTAAATACATTTTTAGCAAGTAGAGATATTTTACAAAGAGGCTAGTGCATATCAAAATTACATAGTAAGTAGACATTTTTTTACAAAATGCTAACTATATAAGAAAAGGGAAAACAAATCTTACAAAGGAAAATATTTAGGAGGAACCTAGAAATATGTGTTTTGACCACTTGGTTGAAGATATAAAGAATTTCCCAGGGCAACAAAAAAATCCTAGAAGATTGAAATTCTACACACAATAATGATAATGCTTATTTATATTCTAACCAAGTTGTTATGTTTACGTTACAGATTATTGAAGACAAAGGACCTATTAGAGGACAAAGTGTTCTAGAAATATTTGATCCCATCATATATTTCAAATATTGGCGTGAGATACTTGAACTAGTCAAATACATGAGATATATCTAGGTCATATTAGACTATCATATGATAATCCCTTTCTCCTAGCCATAGTGGTTCGTGGTTTTCATGGAAATTTATTTCATTTCATTTCCATGGAAACAAAGTTTCCATGAAAACCACGTGAAGAATTTGGAGAAACAAAGTTTCATTTCATTTCCAAACTTTAAGTAGAGTTGTTAATTGGAGCACAAAATAATTATTGGTTCAAATTTGAATTAGAATTCATAAGAGCCACATTACAACTCATGTCTAAAATACCTACATATTAGAGAAAAAAAGGTGGGAGGTCTAATCTCACTTTAGATCAAGATTCCTAGAAACGAAAAGATGGATTGTTTTGGATAGTTCCCTTTTCAGCTAGGGTTTACTCATGTGCCTCCACGTGCTCCAAAGAATCTATTATATGATAATATGGAAGACATACTAGGAGATCATGATCTTCACCTTCCATATGATCCTTAT
>CBVK0102472144.1:0-14728 GCA_900067695.1 Picea abies
ATCTAATATGCCCCAATTAAGTGGTAATGAGCCAATATTAGGGCGTAACAGCTTACACATGCCATTGCTCTATAATGATCAATGATCCTGGTTCTACCATGTCGCCACACTACAATCCTTCCACGTGGTTTTATCACCACTATGGATCTTCTTTCCATCAATTTATTTCCATCATTCTATTCATTAATCTTTACCATTGATTGTTTACGTGGATCTATTATGGACATCGAATTTCCTTGTTGGTCACAAGTTTGAACATGATTGTGCATGCATGTAAGCTCTATTCACATCCAATTGCTCTTGAGAGCTCACATAAGCATCGACATGGTAGATGATAAGAGACCTTCAGGGTGGATTGCACTTTGTTATCTATCTCAACAATTTGTAATCTATCAACTTCCTTCGACCATATCACTTAGTCAAATGGTTCTTTCCTTCTCTGCAAGCACTTGATGCTTTGTATACCTCTGAATTCATTTTTATAAATAGAGCCTCAATTAATAACATTTCCATGTCAATATATGTCATCAGATTCTCATCCACAATCACATGATGTGATCATACCATTATTTTCATCCTGACACAAACAACTTGTCATTAATGACGTTGTCAAATAATCAAACAAACAAACTCCCCCTATAGTGTTGAAAACAATGACACAAACTATCCAACACTATCCCCCTTTTCATTGATGGAAACCACTAAGTAAAACATCTCTTACTCCCCTTGTTGGTATTACTCCCCCTATAAGTATGTTGGCAATGTGACTTAGTCATGGGCTATTGTTCATTGTCTTTCTTCATTCTCTCCCCCATGTGTCACTCCATTGCACAATTCTATTGACTGATGTTTTATTGTATTCTCTCCCCCTTTGACAATAATGACAAGGATCCCTTTAATCTTATCTACTTTTTTGTAACCCCCCCTGTCAATAATTCCCCCCCTGAGTATTATAAATTTTCTCTTGTGTATTTCAAGGGGCTACTTCAGAATTGTTGCTAGTAAAACTTTGTACATAGTCACTATTTGTAAGCTATTTACCATTTATCTAGGTAGGACCTTATTATGTTTTTACCATCGTTGATCCAAACAATCAAATCCTAACTACAGTTCTCTTGTCTCCATGCAGAATCCCCTTCTCAAAGATGATGATGTCTTTGTATTTGGTGTACTGTGGGTGCTACTAAAAACCCCTTTTTGGCAATCTTTTGAATACATTCTGTTTTCATTGACTTTTCCTTGGGTTGTACTAACTCCCCCTGGGATAGTGCTTCTCAGTCTTTATATTTAGATATTTCTGATTCTACAACATGCAATCATATGCACTCTCCTTCTGAGCTGTTGGTTTTGTTGAGCTACCAACAACTTTCACCTTAACTCTTTATTGAGAAATGGGAATGACTCCCATATTCCATTGGAGATACTCAAATGTATCTCTAGGTAGGGGTTTGGTAAACATATCTACAATTTGTTCCTTGGTAGGAACATACTCCAACTTGACAGTCTTATCATTTATCAATTCCCTTAGAAAATGATATTTGATTGGGATATGTTTTGTCTTTGAGTGCATCACCGGGTTTTGGGAATACTTATGGCACTGGTGTTGTCACATCATATAGAAATTGGTTGCATATATTCTATCTTAATGTCTTGTAGGGATTTCTTCATCCAAAGGATTTGTGTACAACTGAATGTTGTTGCAATGTACTAAGCTTCTGTTGTGGATAAGGAAATTGAGGAATGTTTCTTGCTTAACTAGGATACTAAACAACTACCCAAGAAGAATGCTCCACCACTTCTGCTTTTCCTGTCATCAACATTGCTTTCCCAATTTGCATCAGTGTATGTTTTTAGAGTAAAAGTCACTCCTTTTGGATACCACAGTCCAAAATCCATTGTTCCCTTCAAGTATTTGAATTTTTTTTTCACTGTCATCACATGTGATTCTTTTGGTGCAGATTGAAATCTTGCAACCAATCCAAAATCTTGCATAACATCAAACCTTGATGTAGTTACATATAAAAGGATGCCAATCATTGATCTATACATGGTGTGATCTGCCTCTGGTGATCCTTCATTCTTACTCAAATTCTAGCATATTATCATGGGGGTATTGATAGGTTTGCAATCTTACATATTGAACTTATTTAACATCTCCTTAATGTATTTTTTTTGAGAAATGAATGTGCCTTTATTTGACTAAGATATTTGCAAACCTAGAAAGGACAACTCACCCAGTATGTACATCTCAAATTATTTTTGCATGTTCTTTGAGAACATTTGACTCAAATCATCAGAGTCACTTCCAAAGATGATATCATCTACATAGACCACAATGACAATCATATTTCCATTTTCTTCTTTTATGTAAATATTACTTTATGAATTTCCTCTCTTGAAACTTTGTTGTTGTAGGTACTTGTCGAGATTTGAGTACCAAGATCTCGGTGCTTTCTTCAAACAATAGAGGGATTTCTTCAATTTGCACATATAATCTCGATTTTCTGACAATTGAAATCCCTTGGGCTACTCAATGAATACTTCCTCTTCCATATTTCCATTTAGAAATGCATATTTAACATCGATTTGATAAACTTTGATACTATTGTAGCTTGCAAACGCTAAGAACATTCTAATAGCTTCTAGTTTGGCTACTCGAGCAAAAGTTTCATCAAAATATACACCTTCAACTTGAGCATAGTCTTTACATACCAACCTTTGCTTATTTCTCACTACTTGTCCATCCTCATTTAGTTTGTTTCCAAATACCCACTTAGTGCCAATTACATTCTTGTCTTTTGGTTTAGGAACTAGCTCCCAAGTTTCGTTTTTATCAATCTAGTCTAATTCTTCATTCATAGCATTAACCTAGTTTTTATCTTTGATAGCTTCCACTAAGTTCTTGGGTTCTATTTTAGATACCAGAGACAAATTTGCATGTTCTGGTGATCTTACCAATTTCCTTCTCGTTTGGACACCTTTGTTGTTATCACCAAGAATCAGTTCTTCAGGGTGGTTCTTTTGAACATTTCTCGAGGGGGTCTTTGTGTCTTTTCTAGGAGCTTCATCATCTTCTTCTTCTTCTACAATATATTCCTCATAGTCTTTCTCTTCTTCTTCTTCCTCTCCATTATCTTCCTCATTGTCTTTCTCTTCATCACCATAGCTTGTTATTGTTGGTTGGTCATTTGTTTGCAGCTTGATCCTTCCGGGATTTTCATCATCCACTCTTACATTTTCAATTTCAACAATTTTGTCTAATCTCATATTTAAACATCTGCAATATTTTCTTTGAGAGGAGTACCCAAGGAAAATACCTTCATCACATATGGAGTCAAAATTGCCAAGGTTTTCATCATCTCTTTTTATGTAGTATTTGCTTCCAAAAACCTTAAGGTGTTTGACATTTTTTGGCTTTCCTTTCCACAATTCATATGGATTTTTTTCACTATTATCTCAGAGTTGTGCTCTATTCAGAATATAGACAGTTGTGTAGACTACATCCCTCCCCAACATATCTGATAGTTTAGCTTGATTTAGCATAGTTTTGGCCATTTCTTGTACAATCCTATTTTTCCTTTCAGCCACTCCATTTTTTTGAGGAGTTCTTGCAACTGAGAAGTGTTTTCTTATTCTATGATCTTCACATATTTCATTAAACTCATCTAAGGTGAATTCTCCTCCATTACCCGACCTTAGGATTTCGATCTTCAAATCTGTTTTATTTTCAACTAATTCTTTGAATGCTTTAAACTCCCCAAAGGCTTTTGATTTATGCTTGATAAAGGATACCCAAGTCATTATTGTGTAATAATCAATGAATAGCATGAAGTAACCATTACCTTACATACTTTGTGATTTTGTTTTCCCATAGAGATCAATGTGGATGAGTTCCAATGGTTTTGATGTTGAATATTCCTTGGTTTTGAATCTCACTCTTGTTTGTTTTCCATGTTGACAATGTTTACAAATTGGGTTTGAGGGCCTGATGATTTTTGGCATGCCTCTTACTGCCTGGTTGTTACTAACCATGACTAAGTTTTCAAAGCTTAAATGTCCCATTCTCTTATTCCATAACCATATTTCATCTGTTTGTCCCACACAACATACTTCTCTTCCAATTTTATTTATAATGTATACATTGTTTGGAGTTCTGATTGTTGTTGCTATCAATATGCCAGTGTCTTCTTTTCTTATTCTACATTCTTGGGAGTTAAATAGGAGTGTGTGTCCCTAGTCACATAGCTAGATGACACTTATAAGGTTATGTTTTAAATCTCTAATTAGTAGAACATTTTCTGGTGTGGCCTTCTGACTTCAAAGGTTGACTTTACCTTTCCCAATTATCTTGGCAGATTTATTATCTCCAAATGAAAAATTTCCTCCCTTCTCTTTCTTTGTCTTGAGAAATTTGTTTTATCACTAGTGATGTGGCTTGAGCATCCACTGTCTATATACCAATATCTTTCTTTGTCTTGAGCATGCAATGCTAAATCACATTCTTCTTGAGAACTCGTCTCTTGTTTCTTCCTCCATACTTTGATGGTATTGTTGAAAGAAGTTTGTTTATCAATAGGGGTTTGTATCCAACTTTTGCAATCCTGAGCTTTGTGGCCAAAATTATGGCATTTATAAAATCCAATATCATAGTTAAATAGTGGAGCAAATGAATTCATGTTTATGTTATCAACAAGATTGTTTACTTTGTTGTTCACATAATTATTTCTTGGAGAATTGTACATGCCTCCATTTCTTCTTTGGTCATTTCTTGAATATGCTCTGCAGTCTATTGCCTTATGTCCAAAATTGTTGCATGAAAAGCATTTACCAAGAAAGATATATTCATACCTATTCATAATAGGTCTTCTTGGTGTCATCATCTTTTTGAATTCATTCTTCATGTTAAGGAAAGTTGGCTTATATTGATCAGGGTTTGCTTCATTGGTGTTCTCATTACATTCAATGGGATTGTTCAATGCCATAGCATAGCTCTTGGGTTCTTCCTTGGTTCTATGTAATGTGGGGTTGGGATTGTAACCAAGTCTAGTTTTTTTAATGGTGATCTTTGATTATTGAGCATATTATCTAACATCATAGAAATTTGTTCAATTTTTTTTTATTGTTGTTCATCTTATCTATAAGTACATTGATTTCCTTCATTAGGGAAACATTTTCTTTTTTGAGTTTCTCACAATCTTCTTGTTTGTTCTTCATTTGACTCATTATTTCCTCTTCAAAGTTCTTATGTTCTTCTAGTTGAGAAGCCAAATCATAATTGTATGACAATTCTTCCTTCAACTATGTATTCTTTCTTCTGATCCTTTTTATTTCATCTAGGGCATAGAGTAATTCTCCTTCAAGTTAAACATCCACATCTTCATTTTCTCCAATCTCTAGGATGTTGTTATTGTCTTCATCTTCATTGGACTCTGTTTCTTGGACCATGAAGATAACATCATCTTCAACTTCTTCATCACTCTCAGAAGATGAGTAATAGTCCTCTTTGGAATAAAGGTTCTTCTTTTGCTTGTGGAAGTATTTGTTCCTTTGAATTTTACCCTTCCTTCTTTTTTTAGGGTTAAATTTATCTTGATCTTTGTTATCCATATTCTTATTATGAGGAAATTTGGCAGCAACGTGTCCTACTCCACCACAATTAAAACATTTGAAAGGAAGCACACCTTTATATTTTCTAGTTCCTCTATGGAGCCTTCTTACAAAGTTGGCTTCTTTTGTATCATAATCATCATTTGAGTTGTCATTTAATTTTTCTTTTCTTCCGTTAGTCTTCTTTGAGGATTTGAATGCTACTTCCTTTTTAGGTACTTTTTCTTGTCCTATTCACATCTCATAGGCTGTAAGAATTCCATACAATTCATCCATTGTTAATTTGTCCAAATATTTTCTATCTTCAAGAGATGATATCTTAGGATTGAATCTCATAGGAAGTGACCTGAGTAATTTTTGCATATTTTTTCATCAACCGTTTCACCTAAGCCTTTGAAGTTTTTTACAATTCCATCCACACAAAGAAGATATGATGCAATGTTTTCTTCATTGTTTTCTTCTTCATCCATGTTCAATATTTGAAATTGACTCCTATGATTTTGTAGTTTTTCTTGCTTGAATTTATCATCTCCTTAATAAGTGTTCTTCAATTTATACCACATCTCATTTGCAGATTTGTAGTGCATATCTTTGGTGAATTCTGATTTTGATAATCCTTCCATAATTGCATTCATGGAATTTGAGTTATTTTCACTGAGCTTCTTTGCACCTATGTCAAAAAATGAATTTGTTGGAGTTTCATAACCATTCTTGACTTATTCCCAGACATCATATCCTAGTGACTGTAGATACACTTTAATTCTAATGCCGCACAAGGAATAATCTGTTCCAAAAAAGTATGGATATTTGCTTAAGGATAGTCTCTCATGTTTATCCATGTGATCTGTTGGGATATGATTTTCAGTGGTTAGACTATTGTTGAAGGAACCTGATCTAAAACCAATTGTTGAAATGTTTAACAATATTGAGAGGGGGGTTGAATCAATATTGTATACTTTAATTACTTTTTATTCTGATCTGATTTTAAAACATAGTTAGGATTTATACTTGTAGTCAGTTATACCAAAAATGTACTCATCATAATCACAAACAATATTCAACACATTTACAAATGTAGAGGTGGAAACCCAGATTGTGAGGACATTAAAAAACATTTATAAATGAATATCAAGTCATGTATGAATAATTGTCAATGAGGAAACCAATCCTCTGTAGGAACCAACCTACAGGTAGATGAGAACACCAATCCTCTTATGAGAACTAACTCATAAACCAAAAACCAACATGCAAATGGATGAGGACACCAATCCTCTATAGGCACAAACCTACAAATAGATGAGGAAACTAATCCTCTTGAGCACCAACTCAATGACTTCATGCACCAACCTGTTTATTGAGCTCCAACTCAATCTTTCCTTTCTCCACCTTACCACCCTTGAATTGCATAAATATATTATTTTGCATTTAATAAATTTCTCCAGCATGCTTCATCCTTTGTGTGATCAAGCTTCAGATCGTCTTCACTATTTATCAACAACTTCACATAGAACACATAGCCTCTGCTCTTCACACTTCCTATCCCACACACTTTTCATGCCCACACATTCATCCCCTGCACACCTTTTTTCTCATTGTCGTGATGGATATATATAAGGTTCAATCAAGCATATTCTACATACAATGTGGACCCACATCATCCTTCGATCCAACTAGGGTTTCAAAATGCCATTGAAGTGTTTATGGTGCATAATCCCTTGGGGCTTATTTTCTTTTTCAATTAGTTTAATCTGATGGTCATATAACCAAGATCTTGTGACCATATCTTTTATTTTCATGCGACATGTGTTGAAATCAAGCGCTTATGCTCTGAGGCATTTTCAACATGCTAAGCATCATACAAGCAAATCCTATGACCATGGGCCCAATTATGGGGGGTTATACCCTTGGTTGGACTCCCAATGCTAAGGGGGGTTGCAATAACAAGATGGTGACACGTGCCCTGTCCTATGGCACATGTTGCCAAATTGCAGGGGGGTCCAAATTTCTAACTCTTGCGCATGTTGATCATGCACAATTTATGTCCATTGTTGATCAAGGATTGAATCTGATCTCCTCTGTTTATCAACATAACATGTAATCTATCACGTCGATTGGTTATATACTGTCGATTTGGATCACAATTGATTTCCACCATTCGATCATTTTGATCTCTTGGGACCACACAATATTGTTTCAATGGATCACCGTTGATCCATTATGTGATCAATGGTCAGTCTTCCTCCTCATTGATCTAGTTAGACGTTCTTCTATAGATGATGGTTCTACCAAATTTAGAGGCTCACTACAATTAGTGGCTCTGTCGTTTACACCTGCCATTTCTCTATAATAATCAACGATCTTGGTTCTGCCATGTCACCACATTGTGATCCTTCCATGTGGCTTTATCACCAACGTGGATCTTCTTACCGTCAATTTATTTCCATCGTTCAATTAATTAATCTTTACCATTTATTGTTTATGTGGATATGTTATGGACATTGAATTTCCTTGTTGGTCATAGGTTTGAACATGATTGTGCATGCATGTAAACTCTAGTCATGTCCAACTGTTCTTGAGAGCTCACATAAGTATTAGCATGGTAGATGATAAGAGACCTTCAAGGTGGAATTCACTTTGTTAGTTATCTCAACAATTTGTAATCTATCAAATTCCTTTGACCATATCACTTGCTCAAATGGTTCTTTCCTTCTCTACAGGAACTTGATGTTTTTCATACCTCTAAATTCATTTTGATAAACAAAGCCTCAATCAATAACACTTCCATGTCAGCAGATGCCATCACATTCTCAATCACAATCACATGATGTGATCATACCATTGTTGACATCCTCACACAAACAACTTGTCCTTAATGACATTGTCAAATAATCAAACAAACAAACTCCCCCTATAGTGTTGACATCAATGACACAAACTATCCAACAAAGGGTTCTATCCTACATACAAATATAACACTAGAAATGCAATAATTCAATATCTAGGTCTTAATAAGGAGTTTTATACATAACACGAGGCTTTGTTAAGTACCTCAATAGATCTGTAAATATACTTTATAAATAACCAAGAATAAACCAAACCATTCACCATAACATTGAACATAAGAAAAAGAGAAATCCTTGAAGTAGGGTAACACAATATATTAATTCTTATGGAAGGATAAAAATTCTCAAGCAATCCTTGGTTGTACAACAACAATATTCTTCACTATGCTTCAATACATTTCTTACACTTATTTATATAACACTCTCTATCTCCTAGGAACCTTCTAGAAAACCTTCTTACATTTATTATATCTAACTACCATAGTGGGCATTATTTAATATAGTGGACCTAGTCCACCTTACATTGAATGACTTCCGCTAATAATACATAAACACATTCCCATTGGGTACCTCCCTAGGTACCCCATATTACCTCCCTAAATATACTACATTCCACCCCCCTTCACGTGTTTCATCCTCGAAACACAAGAAAAAACCATACAATATGACTGACTAAACAATGTAGCCAACTAGTACCAAGTACAGACATCCATCTATCCTAATGGAAGACGAACATGATGTCCAACTACTCCCTTGCCACCCTGATCTTGGTTTGCATCATGCTTGTGTTTCCATAGGATTATTTAGCTAGCCTTATGTCTTCCTGTAGTGTCAATAGTCCTCCATACATCTCTTGATCAGTTTCCTTTCCAGTGCCCTCTTGGTGCATACATGTGTTGATGCTCACACCCTTGCCTTGATGATTGTTGTTTCTCTATATGACATGGATGGTGATATACAACAACTGTAGGAATCTATTCTTTTCTCTTCAAATATGTAACACATTGTTCCTTTGAGTCAATGACCTCCTTGACTTTATTATTATGTCCTTCCTATGGCTTTGCTTCATCTCCTTCAATAGAATTTGCCTCTGATTCAACTTTAGACTCTACAATAACTTATTTTCTTCCCACCATGGGCCCTTATGTCTTACTAAGAGACACATCCTGAAATGTGATTTTTTTTCTTGTACCATAACTTCAAAAACTTCTTTTGCACATTAATATTAACTATACCAACTGAGTTCATCCAAGGATATCTCAAAATAATATCCACATCATCCAGATCTATAACATGGAAATCATAATGCAACACATATTTATCCATAGCGAGCTTCAAATCTATAAAAAATTGAATATTTTTACCCTCAACCTGTGTGCTTTGGATATTCCTCTATAGGAACTTGCAATCTATTAACCAACTGAACAATGATAAAATTTTGTTGGCAACTACGGTTAATAGAAACAATTACATTTTCTTTATGAATACAACCATGAACTTGTAATATAGATTTGCCACATGAAAATAAACCCTTGGTGATGTCTTTATCCTTACACGTCATATGAGACCACTTGTCTAAAAGTAATCTTTCAAGTGCTTCCTCAGAAAATGACATCATCTCGTAATAGTCAAATGATTGCCACCATATAAGAACACCATCTTTGAAACCTCAGTCTACAAAATATTTCCACTTCTCTTTCCATAAGTTCTTTTGAAATTGTATAAATTCCTCAATATTAGGGCCATCATATCTTCCAGTAAAAAATATCTTGCTTGGAATAAATCTTCAACAAAAACTAAAGCTTAAAAATAACTTATTGTGCAAATCGTGCAGCTTTTTCGGAAAAACCCTAAGAAACTGTCGAATTTAAAATGTTAATAACTTTACTTCTCGAACTCCATTTCAACCGATTTGTTTTCTGAAATTGGGCATTTTTCCGAGAGGAATTCAAATATGCAATTTGTTTCTACAAGTTCAGAGCAAAAAGTTTCAGAATTGAGTCTGAAGTGCGCCACCCCTTTTTTTCTTTTTAAAAAATCTGTAAAAAGAACCAAAAATATATTCCCTTCTTTGGCCAAGGAAAGTGCTCTGATACCAATTGGTAAGTACCAAATATTGAATACATAAATACTATAATAGATCCATAGAGCAATATAGAAGAACCCACACTTTATTATTATGAAACCCTTAGGGTAAGGAAACACCATACAATGGATCCTATTATGGAAGGGATCCTCTTCTATTCACTTGTCTCTTCGAGGGGGGAACCTCCTACTGAGCTACACGCTCCAAATACATCAATTCTTCTTCATAGGAAGAATATGGGGTAACTAGGTATAATGTAGTATACCTAGAGAGGTGATATGAGGTACCTAGGGAAGTACCCAATGAAAATGTAGTTATGTATTATTTGTGGAGGTCATTCAATGTAATGTGAGGTACCTAGGGAGGTACCCAATGGGAATGTGCTTATGTATTATTGGTAGAGGCCATTCAATGTAATGTGAGAAGGTTTTCTAGAAGGTTCTACCTACTAGAATATTCCTTCTCTAGAATTTTCTAGAAGGTTCTACCTACTAGAATATTCCTTCTCTAGAATGTTCCTATGACATAGAGAGAATGTTATATAAAGAAGTGTAAGAAATGTATGGAATTGTAGTGAAGTATTTTGTGATTGTAACAAGCAAGGATTGCTTAAGGAGTGTTATCTTTCTTTAAGGATTAATATATGGTGTTACCCTACCTCAAGGCTTTTGACTATTTCTTGAGTTGGATATTTGGTGAATGATTTGGTGTATTCTTGTTGAGATTAAGGATTATTTCTTAAGTATATTTTCAGATCTAGTTAGGTACTTAACAATTGGTGTTAGGTCACATTCCTTGAAAGGAATTGTGGGAAATTGTTTTTTTTTTTTGGTAGATTTTCTAGAGAAGATTGTGGGAAATTGTTTTTTTTTTTTGGTAGATTTTCTAGAGAAGAAAATGAGGGACACGACATTCCAAACAATTTATATAAATAATTTGTAGAAACTAGTTGTATATCAGAGTTTTTCTCGGAAAAGCAACAAATTTAAAATAAAAAATCGTTTGAAATGAAGTCTGGGACGTGAAGTTATCAATATTCTAAAATCTGCAATTTTTCAAGGTTTTCCATGGATGACCACGCGATTTTTCTGATTTCTTTAGCACATGTGGCCGAATTTTCCAAAACAAATTACAAATCTAAGTTCCTCTCACAATTTCACCCAAATTCAAAAAACAAATCATCTGAATCGGAGTTTCATAAGTGAAGATATTGTTGATTTAAAATCAACCATTTTGGCAAGTTTTTCGTGACGACGATGAGACTACAAAGTTCATAATTTTTCACAGGGTGCTCAAATTGCTACCAAATTAGTGTGATTGGATAAATCATTTTAAGAGCTTTGTTTTTCTATATGATATGTCATATTTCCAATGGATATTCGCTCTTGACTCATGGAATCTATTAAGACAACAATTCAAGAGTCCAAAGTTGGCATGCAAAATCTTCAAGAGAAATATATTCAAGAGTCCAAACCAAAGTTGGCATGCAAAATCTTCAAGAGAAATATATTCAAGAGTCCAAACTTGCAAGGAAAAAAAGGTATATTATGTAGGCCATCAGGGATGAATACAATCAAGAAGCATATGTTTGGTATGATTTTGAGGTTGATTGTGATGATTGGTATAGGGACAATTGTCATTTTTGGAATAATAATTATTTTCATCCTTTATTTGATGAATCTACTCGACCTTGTGTAGAGAACATCAATGTGAAAAATTCGGTGCCAGTTATGACTACCAGTGTCCAGCTTGCATTTTTCCTTCCAGATTGAACTTCTTCCCTTTCCCACTATGTGGATGGATCTTCTTATTTGGATCCACATGACACGTGTTAGTATTTAGAGCATCATTTTCAATTGGTTATTGGGTTCCAATATCTTCCGTGTGGAGTTCACATGAGCACTTGGGCATGGGACCCCGATTTACCATGGTGGTTGGACTACTTCAGCATGGTGGCTTTCATTTGTACTTGGCACCCTCATTCTCTAGTCTATTGTAGCACTATGGTCCACACTTATCCATGGGACCCATGTATATGGTTGTACACCCTCATAACAAGCTTTGAGGACAATGCTTTCATAAGGGGGATGGAATGAAGTGTAGCTAGAGAGATAGTAGGGGGGCAGGAAGGCCCATAATGATAATAGTGGAGTTCATTCAATGTAAGGTGGAATAGATCCACTATATTATTAAATAAGGCCCACTATGGTATTTATATTAGTATAAACATAATAAATGTAAGAAGACTTATTATAAAATTCCTCCTCTAGAATGTTCTTAGTGGTTGGTAGCACTATATAAAGGGGTTCAAGCAATGTAATGAGACAAGTTGTGAAGTATTGTATTTGGAGCATGTAGCTCATTAGGAGGTTTCCCCCTCGAAGAGGCAAGTGAACAGGAGAGGATCTCTTCCATAATAGGATCCATTGTATGGTGTTGTCCTACCCCAAGGGTTTGATAGTAATAAAATAGATTTTACATATTGTTCTTCTATATATATTATGTATACAGTATTTGTGGTGATTATATTTGTAGATCTATTCAGGTACTTAACAGATCCCATGTTCATCCACCCTTGATCCTACTATATGATATGGTATTGACTTCAGATCAACCACGATCCCAAAGAGGCTCTAAAGGGAAACTCTTGGCAACATAACTTGGTGATCATAAAAGAGGGATGAAAACAAGGGTTTCTAGGTCAAACCAAAAACAACAAGGATGTATTGGGGTTTACAAACTTGGTGGGGTTAGCCAGACAAAGGTTTTCTTAATGTGTGCAAAGAACCATTACTTGTCATTACCTTTCTCCTTGGACAAATGCTCCTTTTATGCGGTCTCTAGTTGGTTAGAGACGGTTGAGTATGAGTAAAAGGAGTTAGGAAACTAACCAAACATGTAACTCACTATTAATTAGGCATAATTATATATTTTTAATCATTTTATGACATGTACGTGACTGTCCATTTGGTGGCCCACATGTATGTGAGTACCATAATTGTGAGGGCATGTACATCTTCCAAGAAACTGTTTTTTGGAATTTCTCAAGGAGGTATGGGGAGAAATAGTCTATAAATAGGATAGGGATTAGGCCAATAATCTTGACAATGCTTCAAGGGTGGAAATTGACACTATAAGAAATTTCCCCTAATGTGTGAGGTCAAAAGAGAAACTCATGGCCAAATTATGATTCTTCAAAAGAGCAGTGTGTCAAGGTGAAGGTTGTTGAAATCCAACTAAGGACAACAAAAAAACACAAAAACAATTTAGAATACTCAATCCCTGTGGTGGTCATACCCATGCTCAGGTGTGATGATAAGAATGGTCGCTAATGAAGTACACTACAAATCCATGTAGAATGTATGTATAGAAAGTAGTGATCATGTCAACGAAAGAGATACACAGTGGATCCATGTCAATTAGAGATCAGAGCCACAAAAAATATAGAGAGTGGATATATTTCTTAGAACCAGTGAAGGATATCTGGAGGCAAGATACGAAAACAAATCCTTCACGAGTACCAATGTGAGGAGTGGTACTATCCAATCACAACTTGAGAAGAAACATGAAAAGGGTGATGTTACTACATTCATGAGGTCTTCAAATCAACAACTGTGGTACGATTCTACACTATGTGAATATAGGATTTGAAATCTAACACAGTGAGACAATGTTTGATTACTAGTCATTGATGTATATCATTAACAAACATGAGACAACCCACTCTTCCATAATAGGATCCATTGTATGGTGTTGTCCTACCCCAAGGGTTTAATAATAATAAAGTGTGGTTTCTTCTATATTTCGTTGTGGATCTATTGCGGTATTTATGTATTCAGTATTCGATACTTAACACTAGCAGATTTGAGGTACAAGTGGAAAGATATAGTGCATATATGAGGTACTAATGGAAAGATCTAGTGTAGATCTGAGATACCAGTGGGAAGATCTAGTAGATATAAGGTATTAGTAGGCAGATCTAGCATATCTGAGGTACAAACAAGAAGATATTACAGATCTGAGGACCAACAGGCAGATCTGGGCAGGTCAAGCAGAGGGTTTCTTCAGTGCCAGAGTTGTCAGGTCTATTGTATTTTTATTTTTACTCAATGGGCCATTTTCCCAATAAGGGAGCCTTTATAAGCTTGGAGTCATTGTTAATGAAAATTTAATTTGGAGGGAAGAATTTATG
>CBVK0102472147.1:0-10508 GCA_900067695.1 Picea abies
AGAGGCTTATTATCTGAAATTATCTCTTTTTCAAGGCGTTGAGTACTTTTGCTGAGGTTTTTATATGCTATATTGATGTTTGGTTCTTAACATGATCCTTTGTCACCATTAGGAGTAGAAGCTAGATGAGAGGGTTTGGGACCCTTGTTTTGCTTGTTTTTATGGTGAGGATGTTGCTTCTTGGTATTCTTGGATTTATCTTTCTGTTGGGTCACTAAGTCTTTGTTGGATGTATCTACAGTGCTGATCAATACAAGTTGCACATGCTTATCTTGCTCTCGAATCAGGGCATCAAAAAAAGACTAAAGAGAGTGTTCTTTATAAGCACTCCCTAGAGCTTCTCTAGTGGCATAAAAGGTAGATACAAAGATAGAATATGGACTACCAAGCTTAGCAAGAATAACTTATATGCATCGATCTTCCTTCAGATCTATTTTGCAGTCTATGCATACAAGTCTAAGTGTTTTGAACTTAGATAAATAATCTTCGATGCAAGAAAAACCATTGGGACTTAAAGTCATTAACTATTTTTCTAACCAGTGTGCTCGAATAATATTGTGTTTACCAAACACAACTTGAATATTTTCCAAAGCTTCATTGGGGACATTAATTCCTTGAAGGTGAAACCTTAAATTATGAGTGATGGAAATTCTGATTGGTCCATATGCTTCATCATTCTTATTATCCAATTTGACTTTATTTTCATCATCAATGGGTTCTTTTTATTTTGCCAAGGTAATCTGGTACACTCCTTTACTTCTTAGTACACATCCTCCATATGAGATTTCCATGAAAATTAGTTGGTATTAGTAAGAAAAAGATCATTGGGAGGAGCCATATTAAAATATGTAGAGAATATGGATTTAAAATCTAAAACTGATGGTCTAGATGGAAATCTCTTGAAAAAATAGGTTGTTTTAAAAAAACGACACTAAAAATGGACTTCAAATGTGAAAGTTATTCTCTTTTGAAAAAAGACATAAATGGTAACCAAAGAGCCACATGGAAAGTAGAAGTTGGTACACGTGGTGATTCTCTTCCTTATCTAACTTTGCCTATAAGCTCACTTTTAAATAAGTCACTTATGAAGTGACCCACTTTTATGGAATAAGTGGGAATCACTTTTACAATGAAGTTACTTTGTAAACTAAAGTTACATGCAAAAAATGGTAACTAAAAAGAATATTAAAGCTACTTATAGTGATCCACTTTTATAAATAATGTAAAATTCACTTTATAATGAATGCATGAACTTTTTAAAAAAAGTAACAAAAAAAAGACTTGAACTCAAGAACACATTATAATCTTAAGAAGGAGGGTGTTGTTGTTGTTGAAGACAACTTTGGAGTGCATGCTAAAAAAAACTTATTTTCATGTGTTCAAATGCACAAAAAATTTCGCTTCTAGACAACAACAAGGGGTTAGATCTCAATTAGCTTACCCAAAAATTCAAGTTTTATCTCTATTTCTGATTTACTGAGATCGCATAGAGCACACAACAAAGAGCATACATAGACAATTACAAACTTCTAGCTATGCTTCCGATTTGGCGAGATCACACAGAGCACAAGGAAAAGAGCATACAAAGAATGGAAAGAGTAGTGACTTGGAAACAAAAATAGAAGACTGAAATATTATCTCTGCAAAAATAATAATTTAAAAGGGCATATTCAAGATTTATACCTCTAGATTTGACTGAAATGGCCGCATCTTGGGAAAATAGAAACCTTTTTAAGTGAAAAGAAAATCATTTCTCACTGAAATGAGCACGTCAGACGTAATTGAATATTCTTCTTAGCCCAAAAATGTACAAAAATAATGTAAACCAGAGATGCAACAACATGGCTTCAATATCTCAATCTACAATGGGAGCAAGTCTTCAAATGGGCTCTGATACCATGTTCAACAACACAAGGTATTCCAACAGAGGACGAACACCTTCAATAATCACTCACACAACCAGATTAGAGATTAACACACCAATGTTTTTATGTGGTAAAACCCCAATGGGGAAACATCCACAACCTCATCCAATGAGGCCACTTGAAGCAATTTATTAATGTAAATGAAAAAATATTACATAGATTTTCTCACAATCAGTCATCAAAAAATGACCTTCCATTCTCTTTAAATAGAGATCATGGATCAATCGGGTGTTAAGACACATATCAATGTAGTTGTTAAGATCGAGGAGAATATGAGTCATTAGATCACTCTATGTCAGGAACATATCATGAGGGTGTTAAGACACATATCAATGTAGTTGTTAAGATCGAGGAGAATATGAGTCATTAGATCACTCTATGTCAGGAACATATCATGATTGTCGGATTACAAATGCATACTAATGCATATTAAAGAAATACACTTTAGCCTAATGACATATTAAACCAAGTTGAACTTAACTAATTTCTAAGTGTCTAAATATCATGACATGTCTTATCGAAACATGAGAAGGATTGTTTTGGAGGAAGAGAAGAAACAATTAAAATATCTCAAGGAGAAAAAGAAGAGGTTTTTGGCATGGGAAGAAGCAAAGAAGAGAATGAAAAGTAGAGTAATATGGTTAGGAGAGGGGAATGAGAACACTAAGTTTTTTCAAAACTATGTTGAACATAGGAAAATGATCAATACTATATATATGGGAGATGCAGAGTGAGAATAAGAAAAAAAGATAATGAAAAGTAGAGTAACATGGTTAGTGATGAGGATAAGAAAACCCAATTATTTTAAAACTATGATGAATATAAGAAAATTATCAGTACTATATGAAAGATGAGGAAAGGGGATGGATAAAAAGTTAGAAAGTTCAATGATATATTATAACTTGGTATAACTCATTTTAAAAAGTATATCAAAATCCCTTAAGGAAAAAAAAAAAAAAAAAAAAAATTAAATTAACTTCATTTTTTTTAAAAAGTATATCAAAATCCCTTAAGGAAAAAAAAAAAAAAAAAAACATTAAATTAACTTCATTCTTTTCTAGGTTCTTTATCAATATCATAATGGAGAATGTTTGTAGAACTAAGCAAGGAGGAAATAAAATAAATTTTGTTTAGAGGTAAAAAATTCCGGGAATTTTACCTATAGTTTAGTTTTTATGAAATGATGAAAGAGGATTGACTAAGTATGAAATGATGAAAAAGGATTTACTAAGGGTAGTGGAGAAATAAAGAAACATATGGAGGGAGAATGGAATTTTACCTATAGTTTAGTTTTTATGAAATGATGAAAGAGGATTGACTAAGGGTAGTGGAGAAATAAAAAAACTTTGGGAAAGTCCTTAAATATATTACCTCTAATTTTATAGCTCTTATCATACAGAAGAACAATCCAAAAGTATTTGAGGTTTATAGGCCTATATCCTTATGTAATTTAATATATAATTTAATTGCAAAAATAATTACCAATAGATTTAAGAAGGTATTCTCAGGAATTTTACCTATAGTTTAGTTTTTATGAAATGATGAAAGAGGATTGACTAAGTATGAAATGATGAAAAAGGATTTACTAAGGGTAGTGGAGAAATAAAGAAACATATGGAGGGAGAATGGAATTTTACCTATAGTTTAGTTTTTATGAAATGATGAAAGAGGATTGACTAAGGGTAGTGGAGAAATAAAAAAACTTTGGGAAAGTCCTTAAATATATTACCTCTAATTTTATAGCTCTTATCATACAGAAGAACAATCCAAAAGTATTTGAGGTTTATAGGCCTATATCCTTATGTAATTTAATATATAATTTAATTGCAAAAATAATTACCAATAGATTTAAGAAGGTATTCTCATAATCGATTTCACAAGAAAAATTTGGCTTATTACATAGCAAGCTAATCCATGATGGAGTGGAAGTGGCTTAGGAAAGTCTACATTCCATTAAAAAAACAAAATGATGCTAGTTATGGTTCTCAAATGAGACCCATCTCAGGTTTATGAAAAAGTAAGTAGTATTTATCTAAGAATAATATAATCTATATAGGAATGAATCTTTAGATGGTTATCTGGATAATGGAATGCTTGTCTTCCGTTTCTTTTTCTCTTCATATAAATGGATCGGATTACAAATTCATTACCCCTAGAAGAGGCTTAAGGGAGGGTTTTCCTATGTCTCCCTTTGTTTTCCTTTTGGTAGATGAGGAAATAAGTAGGGTAGTTAAATAGTTTAAAAGGGAAGAACATATAAGTGTAATTAAAATAGGAAGATATTGAACTTTGTAACATTTACTATTTGTAGATAATGTAATATTATTTAGTCTAGGTTGTGAGGGAAACATATAAATATAAGGATATCTTAGATTTATATTATAAGGAAGAATGGATGGAAGTAAAATTTCACAAATCAATAATTCTATTCAATGGGATATTCAATGGGATAGAAGCAAAACAAGAGAGACAAATCCTTTGAATCCTCCCTTTTACTATAACTTTCTTTGATGATGTACTTAAGCATTTGGGTTTTAGGTTAAAACTTAATGATTACAAGTATAAATATTGGAACTAGTTATATGAGAAAATAGAAAAATGAGTCTCTAATTGGTGCTTTAGGTGGATTTCAATAGACAAAAGGATGACCATGGTAAAATCAATCCTAGAAGAAAAAAAATCAATCCTAGAAGAAAATCTTGTTTATTTGAATTTTCTAGCTTACATTCCAAAAGAAATGGTTGGAAAATTAGCTTCTTATGTATTGGAAAAAGAGAAAGGGAAGACATCCCATTGGTAAAATGGAATAAGATAGCAAAGCTAAGTGAAATAGGGGTCAAGGCCTAAATCATGTTTAGCACTTTGGTCAAGACCTGACATCTTGAATCCTTTGGAGACTTATAAAATTCGATGGATTATGGAAACAAGTGATGTTGCGAAAGTATATTGATCCTCTTTGTCATGAGGAATGAATTAGAATTCCAGTTGAATATGTTGTAGGAACATCCATATATTGGAAATATCTTGTGAAATCATTTCTTTTCATCGAGAGATGGTTGGCATGGAGGGTTGGAAATGGTTCCAAGATGAGATTAGGAGTTGAACCAGGGGTGGTTTGTGCTAGACACTATAAATTTATGAAAGGATATCATTATTTGGAAAAGGTGGTAGATCTAGAGAGTACTACAATCTATAATCGTGGTTGGAAAGGAGTAATTCAGTTAGGGTTCCATAAAGAGGAAGAATAATTTTGGTCTCTTTTCATTCAAAGAAAGGTTACAATAGAGTTTTATAAGAATCAAGGAAGAATATGATGAATTAGTTTGGCCCAAAAATAGTTCTTCTGAGAGATATACTACTTCACTAGGTTACAAGGCTAATTTTGTGGAAGAGGGAGGAGGTGATCATAAATTTTGGTGGAGGGATATTTGGAAGTTAAAGGCTCGCCTAAAGACAAGGATGTTTTTATGGCTAGCATTGGATAACAAAATCTTGACTTGGGACAATTGAAAAAAACGAACATGGCATGGTTCTTGTAGATGTGTTCCATGAAAAAATGATGATGAGACAACAAATCAGTTTCTAATAGATTGGTGTTTTACTAAAATGGTATGGAAATAAGTTTTGAAGTTAAAAGGTGGAAAATATAAGTGGTAAGGTAGCAATGTAAAAATATATTTGGATTTTTAGTTTAGGGAAAAATTAGTGAAAAAATAAAAGGCTCTATCATGCATAGTATTATGGGTTATATGGTTAGAAAGGAATGAGATAATATTTCTAAATAAGGAAATTGTGTTCCTAAGTAAGGACATATTTTCTCTACAATCATCCTTCAAGATTAGAGATGATTATGAAGGGGTGTGGAACCTAAGGAAGCAAAAATCCTTGAGGATGGTTGCAATTCCATATATAGATAAAACTACTACATGGGGTTACTTTGATGACACTATTCAAGGGTCCTTAGGATAGGGGGACATGAGGAGTGCTTTATCTGAAGGAAGACCTTACTATTAGTGTTAAAGAAGATTTAGTTGAAGGAGAAAATAACTCGGGAAAAATGAATTCCCTCTAGATGTTGATGAGACTTACAACTGAAAAAAAGGGGATAAGCTTCAAATTTTAGGTGATTCAAAGCTAGTTATAGATTGGATCAATGGAAATAAACAAATTGAAAAGTATGACACTCTCCGCAATCACGGAAAAAATCAAAGAGTTAAAAGAAAATTTCTCTAAAATCTCTTTTCATCATATTTATAGAGAATTAAATATTAGAGTTGTCAAACTTTCTAAACAAACTCCCCCCCTCTCTCTCCATATAGCGGTTTTTAGGTTAGAGGAGGAGAAGGGGAAAATATATATATCCACCACTATATGCATGTATGCTTAGACCCTCTATTATGAGGATGGTAGATTCAAATGGTGGTTGAGAAATGTGTTGTTCTCTTAATATCTAAGGATTAATTGAAGCTTGTTATATGTTTGATAGTTAGAGCCTCAATGATATCTTTATTTTTACACAAATTTAATATAAATATTGTTAGGATTTTTCTCTAGTGTAATTTATACCATTTGTTTCTACTCATTATGAGCAATAGCTAAGTGCATAAAAATACATACTTTTGTACATTTTGATTTGTACTTGAAATAATAAATATATAGTTTTTTTTTTTCTAAAAAAAGAAAAGGATTAACACTCAAGATTCTCAAATATCACTTAAAGGAGTTTGAAACAATAAATATATAGTTTTTTTTTCTAAGAAAAAAAAAGGATTAACACTCAAGATTCTCAAATATCACTTAAAGGAGTTTGTTATTTGAGAAAGGTTATCGTGAAAACATAAATAAATGGATAATTAAAATAAAAATTAATCAATATTTTTAAGGGGAAGATTGTATAAACATGAAACATGTAAATATCACAATATTAAAGTTAAGATATATAGTTCTTGGTAATAAGCTTTAGAATGACTTAAAGAAAAGCTTTTAAATTAAACATTAACTTAATAAATGTAGATATAAGTATTGTTAGAATGACTTAAAAAAGAAAAACTTTTAAATGAAACATTAACTTAATAAATATAGATATAAATTGTTATGTGAATAAATGCAGAGATAGAATGACTTAAATAAAAGTTTTTAATTGAAACATTAACTTAATAAATGTAGATATAAGCATTGTTAGAATGACTTAAGAAAGAAAAACCTTTAAATAAAACATTAACTTAATAAATATAGATATAGATTATTATGTGAATAAATGCAAAGATAAATTGGAAAATGAGAAATGGATAAGAAAATGGTTAAAATTACTCTTAGAACTTGGGACAAATTAAAGTCATGAAATCTTTAACCTCAATCTTAGATGCATGTTTGAAGGGAATAAATATGAATCTTAAATTATGAAAATAATGTTGTGTATGCATAGAGTAAATTAACTTATATTTAATTAATTATTATTTATGAGGAAAGGTTTAATTAAAATTGTAGAAATAATAATAATAATAATTTAATGAGTGTAAAATTTAAAAATGCAAAATAATATAATATATAATTGAAAGAGTATAAAACAATGAATTGAATTGAATCGATGAATACACCAAGTTTCATCTATGATATGTTTCCATAATATCCAATTTCTTGCCTTGCATAAAACCAAAAACTTACAAGCTTGATTTCCAGATCCAATAATGAAATTGAGAGGGAAAATTTATACAATATAGATAACAAACTAAAGAAGAAACTATGGACCATGACAAGATAAGAAACAATTATCAAATGAAGCTGGGCATAATAACATAAGGGTGGAATTTACAATGGATGTAAATGTTGAGACTCGGCGTTGAGATCTTCTTTATCTTTTGACAGATTTGATTTTTCAATGATATTAGTGGATCTCAAGCTTGAGTAAAATTGCTTGATAAATGCATGATTGAAATTTGTGAATGTCCTAAGAAGACACATGATCACAATGATGTCTCACCTATAATGTTAAGTTTATGGTGGTGCGTTTTGTGATTGGTTGATTTGAGACAATGATTGTTGTTAATTATTGCAAATGATTTACTTGATTATGGATTGTAGGGTAATGTTGGGTGTATTAAACACATACAAATGGATTTTTCCTATTTTGATGAATGAGTAATGTGGGATGATAAGTAGTACCTAATTACCTAATGTGGGATGTTAAGGGATGTTAAGTTCTTGTAGTACCTAATATGTGAGCATGCAGGGTCACATATATGACATATATGTGAGCATGCAGGCTCACATATATATTATATATGATATATATGTGAGCATGCATGTTCACATATATGTGAGCCTGCATGCTTACATATAGTAATTAATTGATGAAAAACAACTAATTGATGAAAACTTTTGAAAAGTCAATCATTTTTGAATGATAATGAAATTGATATTCGACGCCTATTTGATTTTTTTGAACAAAATTGGTTTTAGAATGATTAAGGGATAAAACTTGGGTGTTTTGATACACGTTCCTCATTCATGCTGAGATGATATTGAGGTCTCATTTATGAGATGAATGTACATGAGCACTTTTATGAGATGACATTTTCCTAATGTATGGGTTAATGGATGATATTTATGAGATGAATGCACATGAGCACCTTTATGAGATGACATTTTCCTAATGTACGGGTTAATGAATGATGATTGAATTATGTTAAATGGATACCAACATGATGTTGTTTAATTCCATGATGTTTTAATAGTTGTGCTTAGATATGTAACCATTTTATGTTGGTATGGTGTTTGGTGATGCTTATAGATATTGAATTAATAATGGAGCTTGAGTATTGTGATGGAAGGGTGTCACTTTACTAGTTGGGTTTGATTAATGATTGAGACATGAACTATTAGTAGGATATTATTTTGAGTGGAAAGACTTGATGGAATGATATATAATTTGATAATATTTAAGAAATGATTTCACTTGATTGATAGATGTATGAAGTGATACTTAATATTATGTTTGTATTGATAAATTTGTAATATAGAAAATATTTGGTTGTTATTGGAATTTATAAATCTTTACAAGGTGTTAAGAATGCTTGAGGATGACATTAGTCTATGGGAATGGATCTAATCAGATTTAACTACTCAATTTATCGACTAATCAACTTTCTAATCAACCTTTGACTATCTTTAGAGTGACACTGGTTGACTTCATAAAAATTAGAATTGCAAAGATCATGTTTTTCTAATGGCCCCCAATTAGCACAAATATCAGGATATTAAAGGGGTGAAATTATATATATACACCCCTATAATTAAAATTTTCTAAATCCTAAGCATATTTGAAAGTTTCATATACTTATATTTTATCAATGACTTTAAAATGATATAAACCATCTAATAATCCATCTTGCAATAAATAAGAGACACAAATTTCTCAGTACCAACTGTCTTAAATAATGGGCATGAAGATACACATGCTTCATTTTACTATGATCAACAGGGTTATCAACTACTTGCAATATACTTTGATTGTCACAATATACTATAGACAACTCCTCAAAAGGAAAACCTAGCTCACCCATTAGGTTGTGAATTCACACCACCTATGTGCCAACATTAATTACACCTCTATATTTAGCCTCTATGGTCAATAAAAAAATATCCTTCTACTTCTTATAACACCATACTATGGGTCTAGATCCAACATGAAACACAGCATGAATTCAACTTGTTGTCATCATTGTCACCTACCTAATAAAAGTCAGTATAACTAACCAACTCGTTCATATTTTTGTTGCAATATTTTATACCAAGTTGATATGTACCCTTGATATAATGAGAAATCCTCTTTGTGGCCTTACAATGGTTCTCCCACACATCATGCATGAATGTGGAGACCACACTAACATAAAAAAAATATTATATTGATTGCAAGTCAAATAATCTAGACTACTAATAAGTTGCATGTCGAGAGTAGCATTTTTTTGGGAGAACCACACTCCTTAGTTAGCTTCACTCCCAACTAATGTGGAGTATCACAAGCCTTACAAACATCCATTTTAAATCAACTCAATAGATCCAAAGCACGCTTGGGTTGAGAAATAAATATACCATCATCCATTTACAAGACTTTGATGCCACAAAAGAAATGTAACATATCAAGGTTGGTTATTTCAAAATTATATGACGCCTTCTTATTCAAAACCAAAATAAATTTTAAAATACCACCAATAATGATCAAATCATCAATATATAGTGTAAATATCAAAATATCATCATTTACATGTAAGACATAAACACTATGATTTGATTTACAACATTTGAAACCATGATTGAGAAAGAAATTATCAATCTTCTCATACCATGCCCCAGGGCCTTATTTCAAAAAATACAAGAAAGTTTTTAGTTGACACACAAGAATACAATCCTTCTCAAATCCTAGATCTTGCTCCATGTAAATCTCCTCACGGATATCACCATGTAACAAATAAATACTAACATTCATCTGATGTACCTCCCATCCAAAACTAACAATAGCTGAAAGAACAAGTCAAACAAAAAAATCACCTTTGCAAATAGGGAAAAGGTCTTAGGTTAGTTGAT
>CBVK0102472209.1:0-12633 GCA_900067695.1 Picea abies
AAAATCAATTTAGCAAGTGTAGATAAAAACAACCATTTACCCCTTTTAATGGAACGAAGCCTCGGGACAGGAGGGCATTTAATTCGCATGAGGGGGGGCGGAGGGGGTGGTGAGGTGGAGCACACCAAGGCATTGGTTCATGCGTTGAGGGGTTTCGAGGTTCCCTCCAGGTGGATGGGGGTGACACCTGCATCTGAGAGAGAGCGTCATATTTAATTACATTGGAAGGTGAATTTCAAATCTGAATGAATGGATCCCAAGAGAATAAGGTATATTAGAGTGATCAAACCTAACATTATCAATAAGCTTATATTATATAAGACAAGAATTTATTTATTTTTGTTAATTCATTTTATTCCTTACTATTTTAGGGTTATACAAGTGACTATATAAATAAAAACTAATAAATAAGTTAACAAAAAATTAAATAAAATATTAGTTCATAAAATAAATAAAAATGAAATAAAACTATTTTTTTTAACATAAAACAAAATCACAATCACATGGGATAAGCAATGGGAGGCCATGGGGCCCACATGATTTCCCGTCCTTTACCGCAATAAAAGAATAAAAATTAAGGACACTTAAACCGTAATCTCTCCCATTCCTCCTTCATTCTCACTCAACCAAAATTTTTGAGCGTACAGTCCTCTAGCCGCAATGTTGCCTCCACGGCTGGCCACCATGGTCGACCACCCCTCTCATCTTATCACTTCCTCACACCTACATTTTTTCTTATGCTTAATGCAACCGAGGTGCCACCATGGTTTCCATATTGGCTTCTTGCTTCTCCTACATTACGGGCTCAATTGTGTTCACTTCCAACCACTACAGGGGATTGCTTGGTCACATGGTTTGAGAGACGTGTGGTCATCCCCTCCCCGTGGCCATGGCCGACACCCACCCCCAATTTATTTTCAACCCCCCAATTTATTTTCACTCAAACGTTCCCCCCCATCCTTTTTTTTTTTTAATTAATTTTGTTTTTTTGAAATCTCACTCATTCATCGTCTGAGTTGATTAGATCGTCATAATAGGGTTCTCATGGTTTCTTTTGTAGGTGGCTCTCTAAATCTGTTTAGTTGAAAGGGGCGTTCAACCTGGTCTAAGGCCAAGGTTTCGGCCACACCAAGGGAAAGTAAGTGCAGTAAACAACAATTTAGTTTAGAATTTTTTTGATGTAAAAAAATTAATTGGTAAATAGACAACAAAACATCAATTTAATTACAATAATTAAAAAAGATCAAATAGTAAAATACCTCTAATCTGGTTGATTTAGTCCTCTGCTCTGTTGTCCATTGCAGTTAGTTGTCCACTTGTCCACTGCTTGAAACTGAGTGTTTCCTCCCAGCTAGCTAGGAGCAGCCTCTCTGGCTCCCTATCCCCATGAATCCTTGTGGTTAGCTAGCTAGGAGCAGCCTCTCTGGCTCCCTATCCCCATGAATCCTTGTGGTTTCTTGGCCCCCGAGCCCAAAATCCAAGCAACCAACCAATCTTGTATATCTCCAAGATTTCACATCCCATACTCTTTCTCCTCATTTTTTCTACATTCCTCTCCCCCCTCCAAATGCCCAACTCCCCCTCCCTTATTCCCCCATCCACCATCTCCTTCCCTCATAAATTCTCTATCTACCCTTATCCTCTCCTCATAAATTCCCTATCCACCCTTAAAACAATAAATAATCATTTAATTTATGGTTCCATTATTTAATCCATTAATTCAATAATGATAAAATATAATTAATTGAATAATATAATCGAATTAATTAAATTAATGATTTAATTATTCATTTAACTTTATTACATTAATGACTTAAATTACATTACTTAATTATATTTATTTAACTTTATTACATTAATGACTTAAATTACATTACTTAATTATATTTATTAATTAATCCAATTGGGGCGTTACAAATACATACACATTCTTAAGCAAAATGGAAAGAACAACAATGACATACACACAATACATAGAGATTTACCCTAGAAAACCTTAATTGGGAAAACCAACAAACCTTAGAACCACACCTCTATCTTATTCATTGTATTAACTTAACTCTACATAATATAATATTTAAGTATTCCAGAAAATCCAAAAACGTAACCCATTAACCTGAATTGGATTATAACCCTTATCTCTTAACCAAGATTAGATTACAATGGGATGAAAAACCATTGGGCTAAAAAACAAAACAAAACAAAAAATAGCCCTAATTTGTTTTTCAGGGGGGTCTAGCTAACCCCCCAGTAAAGAATATAACACATTCCCAACACTTACATTGGTGTAGGTGGAGGAAAAAATGTCCAATATGATGCTACAACTATGATGCTTTGGGTCATATTTCATGAAAATTCCCCCATCCAAGGAGTCCTAGGTGCATCCATATCTAAGCCACTGCCTGATATTGCAAATTTTCTTGGTGTATTAGAGAAGTGATAGAATTTAAATTGACATAGGAACTCCAATTTCATTAGTTTTGAGCCATGAACTATTGGAGATGGTGGAGGTGCAAAACTAAAAGTGGTTCCAAGAGGAGGAAGCCATACGGGTGGGGACTAAGGGCATGACATGTTATGTAAGACCAGAAAGGAAGATACCAATGCCCTATGGTTTGATGTAATACACATAAGTAATAATAGATAATATCTCGACCTTACTAGGGAGATAGTTTCCACCACAAGATCAGGCACTAGAACTATTATCTCATTTTTTGACTACTAGCCCCAGAGTCGAGAAAATTAGGGTGACTAAAGAGGATGGTTTGATGTATTCCATCCATGATTTCCTTAGGGATTTTATTATAATATTAGATAATGAGAAATTATCTTGGAGGTTGTGAACTAACTTTAAGAAATTCTTTGAAGGAGGCGAGGAAGAGATTAATGCTCCTCTTCTTGAGAAACACAACCATAGGGTGAGGAGAAAGAATAATACATGAACTAGTCAGGAGTTTATATTGATTGTTAAGATTGTAGGGTAAGAGGTTAGGGATTTCATGTTAGATGTAGGGTATAACATAAATATCTTACATTTCATGTTAGATGTAGGGTATAACATAAATATCTTACCAAATGAGTATTGGGAGATAATGGGGAGCCTCAAACCACTCTATTCCCTAATTTAGTTGTACCTCACCAACCAATATAAGTTTTTTCTTATTGGAAGGATATATGATGTCGAAGTTGATTTCTATATGATTGGAATTTTGGATGAGAAGTACCCTTACTTGACTCTAATTGGAATTTCATGGGCACATGATGATGCCATTATTAATTTGAAGAAGGGAAAAATGTTCTTTGAATTAAAGGGCATGTAGGAGGTATATCCCATTGATCCATATCAGAGCCATAGATAAACTGAACCAGTTGAGGATAACCTGAATGGGTCCATGACAAAGCATATTTATAATGTAAGTGTTGATAAGAGATGATGATGTGAACTCAATAAATGATGGTATTGTTAGTTGGCATATATTTTTCTCCTCTTTGACATTAATTCCACTGATACATTATATAATTTGTAGGAACACAACCATGAATTGTCTTCCAGGTGTTGCATCTCAATCAAACATATCACATGGAATGGAGAAGAATTGAAACATCTCCCTATATATGATGGCACCAATATTGTAGAGGATTTTCTAGACTAGCTGGAGGAAAGAGTTGAATTATCCAAAATAATTATGAGCATGGACATTATAATTAAGGTCACTTTATCCCAATGGTGGGGCCACACACAAAGAGCCCCTACCAAATTGGGATGAGATCTAGTTGGTTATGAGATATTGATTTCTTACCCCTCCAGAGGAAAATGTACTCAATAACCATCAATATGAGCACCTTGAATTTGAGATATCTGAACTCTTTCAAGGGAAGATTGATCCACAGGCCCATACAAATAATTCTATGAAATGATGGATGAGGTAGGGATGTCTTGAGAACGTATGGAATCAACAATTTATCCACTCACTTGGACCAATCCCTAGGAATTAGTACACACATGAGGATAATAATTATTAGATGAAGGATTGGTGGAGGGTACATAAACTCTTATGTGCAAACTTCTTATATACAAGTAACACTTTTGATGCTACCGCTACACTCAATACCATAAGTAAATTTTTTTTCATAATAAAAAAAAACATGCCACCTCCCTAGGTTTGTTTGAAGAACTGCTATTCAATCCTTTATAAGAGAAGAGAAGAGGTCCTTGAGCCCATGAGGTGTTTCCATATGATGGGGCAAAGTGATGACAATGAACATGATTCCAATGAGTTGTGACACTTCAAATTAAAAGATATTGAAGGAGAAAAATATTTGAAAGAGGTTGTAGATGACTTAGATGGGAAAATATACATAGAGCCCTTGAATATGAGGAAGTTGAATATTAGAACAAATCAAAAATCCAGGATCATCTAAGTTGGTGAGTACTAGGATGAAGGACAATTTTAAAGGTTGTGATATTAATTAAGATATCATGCTAGCCTCTTTCCTAAGAATTTCACTAAAATGAAGGGAATACAAGGTGATTTGGGTTAAATGAAAATAGAGTTGAATATTGACACCAATCCCATTAAAAATACTCCATATACGTTAAATCCTAGGACTAAGTAAAATGTCAAAGAAGAAATCGATCAGATGCTAGCCTTTGAGGTCATTTTCCTGGTAGAATAATGTGATTTGATTAGTTTGATTGTGATTCAGGATACAAAGATAGGAGCATGATAGATTATGGTATGTGTTGACCTCATAGGACTCAATGTTGCATGCATCCATGACCCACTATGAGGAAAACATGCCTTTGTAGAGGCTTTTGCAGAAGCACTTATCCATGTTCTTCTTTTAGTAGAGGTAGGTAGGAAATTGTTTTAGCGAAGGTTTTCTACTTGGTGCACCTAAAAACAGTTAGGCATGTTGGGGATTTATGATAACACATGAACTAATGTGCATATATGTTTTTCCAAGGAAATTTACTCATGGAAAAGCCTCCAAATACTTCCCCATGATCCATGGATGGTAAATAGGGTAAACTGTTGGCCCTGATTATGGGGCCTCACCCAGTGGGGATCAAGAGAGTCAAACCTGTGACCAACAACAAGCATGATTAAATAACGTCTGGATCTATATCAATTGAGATAACCCTTAGGGATTACTGTTGTGCTTATATATTTAAACACACCACAAATAAAATTTCAAAAATTAGCCTCCCATAGTCAAATTTTGTAAAACATGATATTTTGAAAATAAGGCCACAATGTGTGTACTAAACATATAAATGCATTGGTGCACATTATCACATACAAACACACCATTGCAAATTATCACATAAAACTACACCAATGCATATTGGTACATGCCACATCACTTTAGGTTATATAAAATAACCCAATTTTTGTAAAAACGACTATTTTAAAAAAAGTTTATGGTGCTTACTAAACTTGTAAATGCACTAGTGCATGCAATTGCACACTATGCTAGGGTTAATAATTTTGTAAAAAAATGCTTATTGGTGTGACATAGATATAGAATTGCACCGATGCGTACTGATACTAGGCACACAACAATAGGGTGAAACAAAAAAAAAATCAAACCATATTTGAATTTTGTAAAACATGGCATTTTTAAAAAATATTATGTGATGCACACAAAATATTTTTTCACATCAGTGTATCTTTATATAAGGTGCATTTCTTTAGGGTTAAATAAAAAATCCAATTTCAAAAAAATTGTTTACGGTGCTTACGAAACATATAAACACCATGATGCATAACCTTACTAGGCACAATGTGATAGGTTTCAATATTTGAAAAGAATCACTTTTCAGTGTGTTAAGGACCTATATCCACATGTTGATGTAGGATAAATGCCCTTCAATAGACAAGGTTATCCTCGATATGATGTCCCAATTAGAATTCACACCATTTGAAATAAGAGTCTCGTCTGGATTATGGCTCGACTGCCATTACTAGTATGAGGGTTGGGTGAATGGTTGGTGGAATGAGGAAATGCAGTGTGTGCAAATATGAGTTATGCTAGATGCAAAAAATAAATCTAATATATCCTATCATGTATATGAGAAACAAATCTAATGAATGAACATATAGTAATGTAACTGGTCCCTACATATAACTCTAACACAAATAGATATTATAGGGACAAATATTGATAACATATACATAAATAAATACATGCAAAGAGAAAGTATGTTGCAATAACTCATTCATGCCCATATATTCATCATCTTAGAACATTAATGAGAGAGAAGAAAAAATATTGTAAAAAATAAACACTTTCATGCAATAGAAGTCTATAAATGAACAATGAAATCTTACAACATTTCTCAATAACTCAAAGTTCGTTGGAAGTAGTTCACAACCAACGATTATCATAAAAATTGTTTCCTCTCCCTCAAAATGGCCCTAAGGGATTTTTTTCTATTACTTTCAGAAAAATAGTTCTCCAAAAATTATTGAATGGAAGATCCCTTTCTAAGTGGGTGGTCTTTGTCTTATATAGTTGAGTTTCATAATTGTTCCTTGGGGCTTCTTGAATTTCCAAGTAGTAGTTACAAAACCCTTGGACTTCCATATTCTATTTCTTTCTACTTTACAAATATGAAACATGAAATTTACAAATTCAAATTTATTTTATGATGCCCCTTTATCTTTGTCTCTAATATATTACCCCCATACTTCATGATAATTTGAAACAAATATAATTCTACGATACAAGGAATATTCTAAGGCAACCTCATGGGATGCCAAGTTTTGTGAAAGAGTTTTTATGTATCTTCACATGGTATCCAAGAACGATTGAATTATACTTTGAGATCTTGTTGGTTTCACTAGGTGTTCATCCATTAGGACACTGGTTACCCAACCTCATGGGATGCCAAGTTTTGTGAAAGAGTTTTTATGTATCTTCACATGGTATCCAAGAACGATTGAATTATACTTTGAGATCTTGTTGGTTTCACTAGGTGTTCATCCATTAGGACACTGGTTACCCTTTGTGGGATCCCAATAGCCATTTATATGAAGTGTGTGTCCTCTTCCAACTCTACTTGTACTTGTTCATCTGGCTTGGGATGACCAAGCTCGCTAGTTTGGGGCAAATGGAATTTGATGGACATGATAATGGTTGTCTTGAGCATATGCCAAGAGAATTATTTAAATCCTTCTCCAGCTTTCCCCCTACTTGCTAACAATTGGAAAGGGTAGTGTATTTCAATTCAATTTCCCAATATGTCATTCTTGATGAGATTTCAAGGGAATCTAGGTTGTTCTCTGTCCATTTCTTCATTTCATCCAAGCCTGCTCTTATCCCAACAAACTCTCTGTCCATTTCTTCATTTCATCCAAGCCTGCTCTTATCCCAACAAACTCCATGTTTTTGGTCTTAGTTCTTTCCAGTTGTGTTAGGATTTGAGAGGCTTTCTTCTAGAACTCTTACACTCCAACATACATTTCTTTGGCTAATATGTGGAACTCTTGCCTCACTCCTTCGATGCTTATTCTGAATTCCTAGATGTTGATTCTGTCATCTTTGCAGAACTGTACCTCTTCTTCCAGGGTTCTTATTTTTTCTTTATATTCATCAATTTTCTATATCATATTCTTCAAATTCTGCTAAGATTTATGAGTAAAGGCCACTCCAACTGAAAAAAAAAAACAAGGGGCATCTATGATATTTTCGACCACAACTTTCTCTCTGGTGAATGAATGTGGGGACACTCTATACATTGGAAACCTTATAATTCTCTAATGTACAATTTTTCCGGTTTCTTTATCGAATCTGAAAGAATTTAGATTTGCTACTTTTTAGGCTTTGGCTGGTGTGAACACCCCTAGCCCCAGTTCTCCCAACAGAAAATTCCCTCCAGTTAGAGGTGTGTTTAAATATGTTCTTGGCATGTCAGTATTCATTGGAAATGTGTCATGTGTTTATTCTTGTTTCTTCATGCTCTCTTCCTCTTTTTTTTTTTTTCTTTTCCTCATGTTCTCTCCTCCTATGCTTAGTTTTTGTTTCTTTTTCTTCTTCTTCCTTCCTTTTCTGCTTAGCCTTCAACCTATTTTCTTCCTCCAATTTCTTTTTCTTTTATTCTTTTGCAGCCTTGGATTTCTTTTCGTCTTGTATTCCACCTTTGTTCTAGGATATGCGTCCTCTCCTAAAAATCAATTCATCGTAAGTCTTTTCTCTTCGGTGAATTTTTTCTTCCTCCTAGGATTTGAACTCATAACTCCACTTGTATTTGCAGTTATGGCAGGGTGTGTTGATGACTCTTATGGGTCATGCCTACAGAATCATTCCTCGTTGAAGTGGAAGTTGGCTAAGGTGTTAGATTCTTCTTTAGCCTCCTTAACATCCTTGAAGGAATAGACACCAACCCGGAGTGGCAGGGGTGGCCATATCATATTTGTTGTCTTTGTTTAAGGCTACACCTACCTTATATAATAGAGTTTGGTAAGCTATTTTCTACAAGACCAATATGTCAGGAACAAATTTGAGAAGTAGGTTAGGGGATTTGGTGGCCCCATATACTTTTATGTATGTTCTGTATTCCAACTGGTACCAATATCCTACTCTGACTACTATGGCTTGAGATTTGTTAGACATATAAACTGCGTGAGCACATAATAGTATTTGGAATAGAGGGATTAGAAACTTATCACAAATTTGTTGGTAATTGGAGTGATACTTGTGTTCCTAGAGGATTTTAAAATATACGTGGATGGTAAGATCACCTGGCTTCCAAGCCCAACCCATCTATTAGTATGCATGGATCATGCACATCATGCCCAACAGATAAGAGGCCATATGCAAACTAGGGTACTTATGTGGAGCCATATGTTTTGCAGCTGATATGGCCTATGCTAGCATAGAAGATAAAATGTTGGCCCAATTAAATATGGATCAACAAGTGGTGATATACTAAATGAGAGGCACCCATGACACCCTAAACTTTTGAGTGTCATAATCTCCATATAAACTGCACAACATTGCCACCGAAGATTGGGAGGGAGGCTTGAGTAAATTAGTTGTGTAGTCATTTGATGCCCTCATTTTGAAATTTTTTCATGGTACCCTCCAATTTTTCATAAGATCCATGGGTTTGTGATGGAATTATTTCACCAATTCCTCATCCAATGACACCTCTTACTAGGTTAATTGATAGCATGAGGTGAGCACTGATGGATGGAAGGAAGCAACGAGATTTCCTTGTGCATTGATTATCTACCTATTGTCTATATGTGCATTCATGATGACCCATGATATGACCTCAACATAGAAAAATATTGTTGAATCATTATTATTATTATAAAAAATGTTTTCTAATGATTAATGATTAATTGAAATATTATTTATAAATAAGAAGTTTCATTTACCAAAAAAATGCAAAAAAGTTCAACATTAAAACAAATCGATGTATTTTATTCATTTGAAAGAAATGGTACATGCATACCTATTTATGCACTTGAGTGTTTCAATAATTGTTATGCAAGAGTGCATTTCAAACATTTTTATTCATCAATGTGTTTCCATGATTGTTACACACTGAACAAAGTGATGCACATGAACAACATAGTGTATTTACACTAACATGGAAAACCTAAAAACAAGGGAAAACCTGAATTAAATAGTTCATCCAAGGCATGTTATATACGAAGGAACATAGACTTAAAAAAACACAATCATCCATTATTCTTTTAGATCAAATTACACCCTTTTCAAAATACCCACATAATCACAAATTCTCTTTTCATGTGAACCAAAAAAATATTTAATAAAATACAAAATTTATTAAATATTAATTAACATAGTTCCATCCAAAAAAAATATTTGATATGTGAACAAGTGGTTGCATTACCAATTTTGTGGTGAGGTGTAGAAGGGTGGTTAGATGTAAGCTACTTTCCTATTATTCAAATTAAAAAACAAAGAGAATAGAGGCAAACACTGACAATTTTTAACAATATGGTGATCCTTCCCACGTGATTCCCACTCCCACCCTCCACATTGGCACATCATATGTGTCTTCTTCCTTTATTCCAAAATTTTTAAAGTTGCTATGGATTGATGGATGTAGTAAGGAGCTTTTATATGGGATTTGGATGCATTGTACTTTGTATAAACAACAAGATTCAAAAGGAGTTTAGTAGATTTTTTTGCAAAATACAGCTTATGTGAGTGACCTTTCTTGTCTTTTCCTCTCAAAAATCATGGTAGAGAAGGGATGCACATGAAGTTTTCGTACAGACAAAATGGCATTGACACTCTCATATATTTTGTCACATAAAAGTGGAGTATCCTTGTCCTTATTAGAAAGACAAAATGGAATGGCACATCCGTGGGACACATGTCATTTACAATAACATTCGTATACTTTATCACATGAATTGGAGTCTCTTTCCCTTATTAAAGGGAGACAAAATGGAATGACCACTTCCTAGACATACATGTTATGAACAAGTGTATATTATATTTTTAAATTTTTTATTATTGTTTTTTTTGTTTGTGAGTGTGTCTATTATTTGTGAGATTAGTTTGTGGTTTAAGAAAATGTGATCCAGAGGTATCTAAGTCATCAAAATAATTTGGGGGTTGTATTCGATTTGGATTGCACCAACCTTTAATATGACTGCAATTTTTTTCCAAATGTCTTCTATCGACTATTGCGAATTTCGAACCTTTATCTTCTTATAAAATGAAACCCTTAAAACCCAATCACACTAACAAGATTTGACAAATTCTTATCATTGTTGATAACCTTTCACTTTTTAATTAAATTCTTACATTTATTTATTAATTCATTTTCCTTCTTTATATTCTTTTTTATAACAATCTCTACTTATTTTCCTTTCCTTACATTTCTTTCCTCTTTATTTTATTTTTTTTAAATTTTTTTTTAACTTCTTCTATGATGATTTCTGTTTTTATATTGTCTTTGTTATTCTTAAGAACCATCTTCTCTCTTTTTCTATTGGCTTTGTTATTCTTAAGAACCATCTTCTTATGTTTGTGGTTTCTTCCCGTTTTTCTTTTTCTTTTAAATATTCGTTATTTTATTTATTTATTTTTAAAATTTAAAATTTGTATATTTAATAATTAAATTTAGTTATTTATCCATTTTTCCTAATTTTTTTTATATTAATCTTAATAATTCAATTTTTTTTACTTAATCATATATTTATTATATATATTTTTTAATTCCCTTAATTTTTACACTTTGTTATTGTCTTTACATTTTTTCTACATTTCATTATATATATATATATATATATATATATATATATATATATATATAATGATTATTTAAATGAATTAAAGATGATTGTGAAGGTTTAATTTAAATTATATTATAACCTTTTATAAATAAATTTTTCTTTTTCTCACCACTCAAACAAATGGAAAGGAAAATCGTATTTATCATATTTTTAAAAGTAATAATAATTTTAAATGGTTAGAATTATATATTAACATTGTAAAATTGAATTAGAAATATTAAAAAAATAAATTTATTTTTAATAATAATTATTTAAATAGATTCAATAATAAATAAATAAAATAAAATTCATAAAATATTTAACTTATTCTTAATATAAACTTAAATACCAAATCTAAACTTATTATAAATTTTACTAAGTGATTTTGATTCATCCTAATACTCTAATTCAACTCATTTTATGTCCTTACAACTATGGTTTATGTCATAGTCTTATGTGAGTCAGTGCATATGTTATATATTATATAACATATGCAGTTGTCATATTCCTATGTGAATCAGTGCATATGTTATGTATTATATAACATATGCAGTTGTCATAATCCTATGTGAGTCAGTGCATATGTTATGTCCTTACAACTATGGTTTATGTCATAGTCTTATGTGAGTCAATTCTTTATTTGAAGTTACTATTAACATCTTATCTACTAGTAATAGTAATGGATTTTAGAATTAGTAGATAATTCATTTTGTTTTTGCATTGATAGTAGCAAGGCTTTTTATATTTAAAAATATTTAAAGTTTGTTTAATTAAAAAAATTAACAAAATAATAAAAATAAAGTCAATTTAATTAAAAAAAATACACCGATCCTTTAAAAAATTGATATTGAATGAAATAATAAATACAAAAAATTATATCTTAAGAAATTAGATTTTTCTTATGTTTAATTAATTTATACACTTTTGTTTTTTATAATTATTTAACATCATTTTTATTAATCAAAATTATCACATAAATTTTAATTTCCATTTAATTGTCAAAAACAATTAATATTAACATTTAAAATATGTGAAATTACATACTACTTTAAATTCTAAAGTAAAATAATATATATATATATATATATATATATATATATATATATATATAATTGTAACTAAAATAAAATATATATTTTATTTATTACAATTTATTTTAATGTGTTAATATAATTTCTCTCATAATGCCCCCCACACCCTCTATATATAGAGGGTGGGAGGGTGGCCATTATGAGAGAAATTATAATGCCTCCCCCTTTCACCTTTTATATATAAAGGGTGTGGGGGCGGGGGGGCATTATGAGAGAAATTATATTATAATTTCTCTCATAATGCCCTCCCCCCCACACCATAATTTCTCTCATAA
>CBVK0102472218.1:0-21291 GCA_900067695.1 Picea abies
CACTCTATATTTTTACAGTCTCTGTACATTTCTTTCATTAATAGAAATCATGTATTACTGTATCTTTGTGTTTATGGTTACATCTCTGATACATTTATGTTATATTATTGGATATCTGTGATATCTTTGTGCATTCTTTATTATATCTCCACTCTCATTTCGTGCTGAAAATAATCTAGATCATGTTTTTGAGATTTGGAACAACAAGTCTATGATTGGGTGGAATGTCCGTCCCAAGTAGCTAGTTGCACAATTGATTTAAAATACAAGTGTTTTATCTATTGTATGTGTTATATTTATGAGTTTTATTTAATGTTCATGAACTCTATGTATACAACTGATTTATATGTTGTTGTGTGAGTTATTAGTTGCATTCATGCTTGTTTTGAATATGATGTATATGCATTTACTAAATGATATCAAATAATGGTTAAATATGTGTGTAATTAATAACTGATAAGCAATATGATATTAGTTAGCTTTAAATTTTGTTTTTTTTATGAGTGTTTCCACGTGTAATGGTCCTCAAATGGGATGGGGGACATTACATTATGGTATCAGAGCCTTTGGTTTAAACACCTAGCTTGCATGGGACAGGACAAGTGTGTATTGGGAAATTTGTTGTTGCATATTTCGGTCTATGCAAATTTGGGGAAAAATTGAGAAAAATTAGAGTGAAATTCCCAAATCCATGTGCGAATTTCAAGTTTTAAATGCCTCGGAATAGTCAAAGAGATTATCTAGGGCATGAATCTGCAAGTTACATAGTTGAATTTGACCTGGAAGGTTGAAATTCACATTTTAATGGTCATTGTAACACTGGAAAGAGTTCATTGAATTGATGACCGAGATCACATTTGATCTCGATATCAACGACCTAGATCTGTTGTGATAACTTTAAAAAATTCGTAAGGTTTTCGTAGTTCATAAGGTCAAGTAGATCAATAACCAAAATTCATTTTCGATAGTTGGGAAATGAGACTGATTGATGATCTAAATTAATTTTGATTTTTGGGAGGTTGGAGAAGAATTGTTGGACAAGATCATTTTGAGTGGGAGATTGACGAACCAAATTCATCTAAGATTTGATCAAAATTTCTAAGTGTTGAAATTTGCTGACATAATTCATCGATGACCGATGGTTGGATCGACGAGTTTAGAGAAGAGTTAGTTTGACCAAAATAACTCTCTGATCATTGATGGCTGATGATCACGGATTGGCATATTTTAACAAAATTGTTTCGATTGACCAAAGGAAATATTCGATTGCCGATGTTTGGTGGTTGGGGGTCGACATATTTAGTGTGAAGTTCAAATTCTTCCAAGAGAAACCTTCAATGATCGATGAAGGAAAGAGGGGGGTGACGTGTCATGCCACATCAACATCCACATATCATGCCACACCATCCCAATTTATTCCTCAGAATGGCATGTCATGCCATGTCATCATCTACATTTCATGCCATGTCAACATTGTTTCCATGTCAGTGAAGAGACGATCGATCGCTGATGGCTGGGGTTTGGCGAGATTTGTGGGAAAGTGGTTGTCAAGGAAATTATTTGATGGTCGATCGTCGATAGTCTGGCTTTGGTGAGTTTTATGAGAAATATTGGTTTTCCAAGATAAATGATTGATGGTCAATGGTCGATGATTGTGCGTTGGGGAAATCAGTAAGAAAGGTGGTTTACAAAAGAAATCTTCGATCATCGATGTAGTGTTGGAAATCAATAGTTCAGATTGTTTTAAGTTGTTGATCGATGGTGTGAATTGATCCATGAGGTTTGGAAATGATTAACGAACCAACGACTCAGATTTCACTTGATTTGAGATCAACGTATTAGATTTAAAAGGTTGTTATAGTAGTAAAATAGTCAATTTTCAACAAATTTTTAAGGATTTTGAAATTCATGAACTTGCGAGGTGATTTTAAGGCCCTAAACATCATTTTTAGGCAATCAAAGCCCACATTAACAACACTCTGTCTCTACAGCTTAAAAAAAAAACTCGGAGAGAGCTCTCCAATGAGATACTTTGGGCACAAAACAAAACTCATATGAGAAAGTTACAGTTGAAATAGTAAGGGTAAAATTACGGCACCAAATTACTTCCAGAGGGAATAAATCCTTGCTCAAAAGTCTATTTGGGGAACAAGAGCAGTATATGGAAATATTGTGAACCAAAGAAGATAGACATGGAGCCAGATTTGGAATCTGAGTATGTGAAAATGTGCAAGTAGAGAAATAAGACACTTGTAGCATACATGGATAAAATGGGAAAAACAATCAAAATTTCTCTAGACCATAACTTTCAACTCGGAGCATAGATTGGAGCAAACAAATAGTTGTTAGAAAGGTCTTGATGAGGAGAAGACATATATCCACCCATAATTTTGAATTGGGAGATAAAATTTCTCAGAAAGTAATAAAGTAAATTTTGTAGTATTAAGTGAGTGAGAATTGCAGCTTGTAAATGTTGTAACTTTTCACTCAGAACTCAGAATGAGATATGCGTACATCCATTAGAAATATTTTTCAAAGACAAATGAATACAAGGAATCATATTTTGAATTGGTGCATTTTTTTATTCATAAATCAATATGAAGAATAACCTATATTTTAATTGATGAAATGTTTTATTATATGCATGTTCTAACAACAATTATTACATGCACATTTCTTGTAGAATTAAAGGTATAGGAAAAAAACCTTGTTTTTTATATGAGAACTAGAGTTATGGAAATGCTCAAGGATCTTATAGCCACAATGAGGAGATAATATGTCTACATGTCAACATGGGAAATGTTGAGACGAAGTCAAATGGAAGAAGAGGCAGGAAATAGCTTGTAACTATGAGAATCTTGCACAAAGAAGTGCAGAGCTATAGGGATGATAATGAAAGGATTATGAAGGCTCAAGAAGAGATAATTTAGATCCTAAATATATATCATAAGCAAGTCAACAAAGAATCTAGAATGAAGAAAGAATATAGTGCTATAAAAGTGTTAGAATCCATATCCCATAGCTGAAGAATGATCATGGGAATGATAGGAAATTGAGAATAAAGAGAAAACACCATCATTCTCCAAGGAAATCCACCAGAAGAACTCATGCAAATTCAGGGCCAAGGATCATCCAAAGTGTGTCTCTTGTTAGGAGGCAGAGAAGAAGGCTTGATGCAAACATCTTGCAAGGTGAACTCAAGAATATCAAACCACCAAATTTCAATGGTGAGCACCGAAAAGGAAGAGAGGTGGAGGCCTAATTGTTGGAAATGAAGAAATATTTCCAAATACATGACTACCCCTCAAGGGTAGAAGCTAGAATTGGAACCTACCACTTGCAAGGGAAGGAATCCATGTAGTGGGATCAACTTAAGAAAGCCAAGAACCTTGATGAAAAGAGGATCACATGGAGGGATTTCAAACGATATTTCCAAGAGAAATATTTTTCCGAGGATTATTATGAAAGGAAGATGAAAGAATTCTTTGAACTCAAGCTAGGAAGTTGTTGGTTGTGGAGCCTAATTATCTTCCTTATTTAGAGGTATTTGTTTTAATCCTTGTTTATACCCCATGAAGACTGTACACCCCTCCATGTGGGGAGGTTTCAGGGGGGGCTTGTCATGTGGGTTCAGGGACGAAGTCCCCGAAGGAAAAATTGTCTTGTAAATGTATATTGTAATTTCATAGTAAATATGGATTGTTCATTATAAGGTCGCAGATCTGACGATAGAAGTTATGTTAGGGTTTTTTCCCCTAGAAGTAAACCCACTTTTATGAGGGAAATGTATTGCATCTACGCATCATTGCAAATATTGTATTCTGAGAGAGGAGAGTGTGAGAGAAAGAAGAGGAAGTTACAGTGGGTGTGTTGTAGGTTGTATCCATTCATTTGCTAGATAATAAAAATGAAGGACCCGACAATTTCTCTGGTAGACGTAGCCCAGACTGGGTGAACCACATATATGTGTGTCTCTATTGTATTGCTTATCTTTTGTGTTTTATTTCCACATTTGTTTTTATTTTATTGCTCCGCGATCCTGTTTTTCTAACATAAGCATGACAATGGATGAATATGAGAAGAGGTTCTTTGAATTTATTAAGTATGTTGACTTCATAAAGGATGAAAAAATCAAAATTCAAAGGTTTCTTAGTGGGTTACTCTCTTTCTACAGTGATAAGATATGATATGATGACCCTAAGACTTTAGAGAGAAACATATGGAGAGAAAAACAACTTTATGAGCAGAGTAAAGGAAGGACAATTTTTCAAAAAGCTTGGAATGACAAGATGAAAGGGAAAAAGGATCAAAGGAAGATAGGTTTTAAGCCACCCTTATTCAAGAACAAATCCTAAGAAAATCAACAAGTTCAGTCAATCCAAAATTAGCACAAGACTACAAATTCATTTGGGAAAAGGCCAAGGTAGTAGCCTGTACAATGTTGGGGATGTGAGGGAAATCACTTATATAGTGATTGTCCTCACAAAGGAGAAATAATGAGGAATCTCCACAACATTCAAGAGGATGAAATATTGGAAGACATGGGGGGAAACATGCCAAGGATTCATGTAGCCTTGGAAAATAAGTAAGCAAAATATCAATCTCCCATGATTGAAGTGGAAGATAAGATTGATAACCACCCCATAGCAATTTTAATTGATTCTAGAGATAACCATAGTTACATAAACTATAACATTATTGAAATATTTCACTTCTAAAGGAGTAAGCATAAGAAATCTTGGTTATTTCAGTTAGCCACAGGGGTTAAGAGGAAAATCAATGAGATAGTTAAAGATTTTCTGATAGACATAAATGGACTCAGTACAAAGGTAGATGTAATCATCATTCCATTGGGTTCATATGATTGTCTAATTGGCATGGATTGGTTAGAAAATCACCATGATGTCCTATATTGTTACAACAAGAAAATCACATGTCATAATGAGGAAGGGAAGAAAGGAAATGTTCAAGGCATTCCAAGAGCTGTAGTTGTTAGAGAGATTTCAACTATGTAGTTGAAAAAGAGTTTCAGGAAGGGATGTCATATTTTTGCAGCCCATATGGAAGAGGTATCCAAAGATAAAGTGGAAAACATTGAAGACCATCCAATCTTAATGGATTTTGAATATTTTTTTGGAGAAATCCCAGGATTTCCACCAAAGAGAGACATTGACTTCTCTATTGATTTGGTGTCAAGAGTTTCCTCAGTGTCCAAGACACCATACAGAATGGGAACACCAGAGTTGAAGGAGTTTCAAATGCAGCTCGAATAATTGTTAAAGGAGTATATACACCCAATTGTGTCACCTTGGGGAGCCCGAGTTATGTTTTTGAAGAAGAAATATGGAACCTTGAGGTTGTGCATTGATTTCAGATAACTAAATAAGGTCACCATAAAGAACAAATACCCTTTTCCAAAGATTGATGATTTATTTGATCAACTGAAATATGAAAGAATCTTTTCCAAGATTGACTGGATATCAGGTTATCATCAAGTGAGGATAAAGGAAGAATACATTAACAAGACAAGATTCAGGACAAGATATGGGCATTATGAATTCACAATAGTGTCACTTGAACTATCAAATGCCTAGTTGTTTTTATGTGCCTAATGAATGGAGTGTTCAGGGAATAATTGGACAAGTTTGTAAATGTATTCCTAGATGATATACCCATATACTCTAATACATAAGAGGAACATGAGAAGCATTTAATAATGGTGCTAAATGTTTTAAGAGAGCATAAGTTGTTAGATAAGTTGAAAATATGTGCAAGAGGTCCACCTGTTCTCTGGTCGAACGAAAATATGTGCAAGAGGTCCACCTGTTCTCTGGTCGAACGAATATATTATAAAATTATGAGCTCTCCCCCCTTGGAGGAATGGATCAAGCTAAACTGGTCTCCGTTGCTTGGATATTGTCCTAAAGTTCTATATCTCCAAAAAGGATGGCTCTGTTTCACCTGTAGAACTCCGGATGATGCCTCATTGCTCACTTCATCCTTCTGGGTTTTTGGAGGAAGCAGTCTGATGCTCAAACGATGGCATCTAGCCTTCAATCCTGACACTTAATACTTCCAGTTTCGACATCTCTGGGTGCTGCTCCCGGGACTTCCTCTCCACTTATGGAATGAGGAAGCCCTCAGAGCGATTGGAAACTCCTTGGGGAAGCTGATCTCTCTCGACTCTTTTCCTTGTTCGGGATCTTCTAGACTTTTGGGCTGGATGCTGGTCGAGATGGACATTTCCACAGGTTTGCCGGAAACTCTCGAGATTGATTGGAGAGGGAGGAATATCCTACAGCCACTGGACTATCTCGGAATTCCTTTCAGATGCAACAGATGTCGAGAGACTGGTCACCTGCGCCGATCGTGTCCTGGTAAGTCGATAAATCCTCCTCTGGATGACTCAGAAGACTTATTTCTAAACCCGCCAGCATATCCAGCAACAGACCCTTCCCTAGATTTTTTAGAAATTCCCCATCCCCCTTGCACACTCTCCCCCTCTGAACACTCGGTCCCCTTGATCAAACTTGCTCTCATCTGCCCAAAACTCTTTAACACTCTCACAGATTCAGAAAAGCAAAGAGTCAAAGACTTTACCTGGCTTGATCCTTCATCTCACCCTGAACCTCTCCCCTCCGAAGTCGACCAGTCTGGTCCAATTCTCCCAGCTTCTTCCCGTGGCTGTACACTTCCCCCCACCTCGAATATCTTCCCCCTTCCACCTGCGTCTTCTACCCCTTCCACTTTGCCTTCTTCTCAGGGCCATCCTGCTCCCTCCCCTGAAACACTTGTTGACCCTCTAATCCTCTCGGGATACAACCAACCTGTGGAGGTTGATACTCCCCTCCTGGAATCGTTGAGCTCCACATCTACTGCTCCTTTTACCCCAGATTTAGCCTCACAGATTCCTCTATTTCGAGGCAAAGAATGTTTTGCACCCACAACTGAAGCGGGACAGTCCTCAAACTCTCACTCTGTTACTCACTCTAAAACCTTTGCTTGGTCGAGAGGACTGGGAACTGAGCTCTCTCCTCTACAGACGAGGAGTGCTAGAAAAAAGAAGGAAGGCTCCGTTTCTCAACACACAGTCTCGGGAGAACAAACACTTGACGGAAAGGCCCTTAGAGCAATGAAAGCCATTGCTAGATCCAAATAATGAAATTACTCTCTCTGAATATACAAGGGATCGGAGGCACCCTCAAGGCTGCTTCCTTCCGAGATCTCCTGGAACACACAAAACCTGATGTTATTTTTCTACAGGAAACTCTATCTGCTGACCATTCTGCCAGAGATTACATTCATAGTTTCCGTCCCCTTTGGGTCTCAGCCGCTCTATGTTCTATTGGTCTCTCTGGAGGCTTGCTGGTGGCTTGGGATCCAGCTATCTTCGAGCTCAGTTCCTTCTTAACCTGCGGAGGCATCTTATGTTTGGGCAAAAGTATTGAATCAAATCAGGAGTTGGCACTTTTGAATGTATACGGACCTTGTCTCGACCAACCACATTTTTGGACACAGCTAGCACAGAGTGGCATCCTCGCCCTCTCGAATCTCATCTTGGGTGGTGACCTCAATATCACCCTATCATCGGATGAACATTGGGGCTCCGCCTCCTTAACCGGATCGGGCAGCAATCTGTACAGAGATCTTTTCAACTCCTTTAACCTAGTAGATGTCCTGCCTATCAAACTAATCCCCACCTGGCGCAATGGGAGAAGAGGCTCGGCTGCCATTGCAAAAAGGATTGACCGCTTTCTCATTTCCGAGACTTTTTTCACCTCCTCCGTCTCCCCTTCCTCCGGCGTCACACTTCCATTTGTCTCTGATCATGCGGCCATTACTCTCACATTGACTCCTATTGCCCGCTTAAAGCCCTTTCCCTTTAAATACAACCACCACTGGGCTGACTCCCCTGATTTTTCGGCATTGGTACATTCAGCTTGGAACAACCCACAGTTCCAGGGGGAATCAAATCCTCAGACACATCTTGTTTTGAAATTATCCTTCCTCAAAGTACACACCAAAAGATGGTTAAAACAGAAATAGTCCACCGAGGGCCAAGCCTTATTACAGTTGGAGTGTGAGATCACTGATCTTATCACCCGTTCTTCTTTGGTGGCACTTTTTTCTGATGAGGAGGCCACTCTAAATGAAAAGGAGGAGAAATGGAAAGCTATTCTTCTAGACGAGGAAAAAAGATGGCGTCTCAGAAGCCGGGTGACTTGGCTAAAATGGGGCGACTCCAACACCAAATTCTTCCATAAAGTGGCAAATCTTAATAGAAATAAAAAACACATATGGTCTATTGAACAGGCAAATGAGGGGATCATTCGTGGACATGAGGCACTCAAGTTGGCAGCGTCCTCTCATTTTGAACAGTTGTACAAATCCGACAGCGAGTCGTTTATACAGGAAAAAGTAACTACAGCCAGGCTATATACGCATTTTGTTTCAGCTGCGGAAGCCGCTGAGCTATACAAACCGGTCACCCTATCAGAGCTCAAATCCACGCTTTCACTCCTTAAAAAAGAGAAAAGTCCGGGCCCAGATGGCTGGACGACCGAATTTTTCTCTCATTTCTTTGACCTGGTTGGATCAGATCTACTTCTGATGGTTGAGGATGCGCGCACTACAGGTAAGATCAACAACAACCTCAATTCTACATTTCTGGCGTTAATTCCTAAGACAGACCAGCCTACCTCCTTCAACGATTTCAGACTGATCTCTTTATGTAACCTAGATTATAAGCTCATTGCTAAAATCATCTCCTCGCAGATCAAGCCGGTCTTGGAAAGGAATCTCTCGTCTGAACAGCTCGGATTTCTTAAGGGAAGAAGAATCCATGATGCCATTGGAGTGGCACATGAGAGCATACACAACATTTTTCAGAAAAAACAAAAGGCATTCATCATGAAAATCGATCTCAAAAAGGCCTTTGACAATGTGGACTGGGATTTTCTTAGAATCACCCTCATCTCAGTTGGATTTGGATCAAACTTGAAGGACTGGATTATGTCCTGTGTTTCCACTACAAACCTCTCAGTACTGATAAACGGGGAGGCTTCCAGATTTTTCAAATGTGAAAGGGGGCTCCGCCAGGGATGCCCACTTTCCCCATACCTCTTTATCCTAGTCCTAGAAGGGATGAGTCGACTCCTCATAAAAAATGTGGCCGAGCAACGCATTTCTGGTATACAGGTATCGTCCCACTACAGGATCATCCATCTCATGTTTGTGGACGATATACTTATTTTTTCACAAGCAGATGAATCAGAATGGACTGCACTTCTAGATATTCTTCAGATTTTCTGTAAGGCATCGAGGCTGACCATCAACCCCACCAAGTCCTCGGTCCATCATTGGGGCCTTTCGGTGTTTGATCTATCCTCCCTATCAACACTTTTCCCCTTCACCTTCATTGACTTATCTCATGGTTTCAGATACTTGGGGTATCATCTTAAGCGAGGTGCCTCCACGGCTACTGATTGGACGTGGCTGGTGTCAACTTTTGAACGGAAAATTGGTTTTTGGTGCAATCAATGGTTGTCCCTGGGGGGACGACTCATCCTTTTCAAATCGGTACTTCAAAGTTTGGATGTATTTTGGATGCTACTGGAACGGATTCCTGTCAAAATCACTTCTATGCTCCGCCGGTTATCTTTCAATTTCCTGTGGAACGACCTTGTGGGGAAAAGGAGATTCCATCTTTGCAGTTGGCAGGCGCTCTCTAGGCCAACAAGGGAGGGAGGATGGGGTCTGAAGCATCTTGGCCTCTTCAACAAAGCATTATTGGCATGTTCTTTTTGGAGAGCAATCTCTATCGATAATCTATGGCACCGGATTATCAAAGACAAATATTTCGGTGAGCAACCCCTTTACATTTGGCTTCAGAAGCCACATCTTATTCAGAGCTGGGCTTCTCCTTTCTGGAAGGGACTTCTGTCCTCCTCACAAGTTATCTTACACTGGCTCCGCTAGAGTCCGGGATCGGGACAAGATATTATTCTGGGTAGAGATAAACTCCTAGGCTTAGATGAGTTCTCGATACTGACCTTACAGCTCAGATCTCTTCTGAGGTCGCGCAATATTACTTCACTTGCTCAGCTAAAGAAAGAGAACAATGCCTTTCCTCTTCTTGACCTTTGGTGGCACAACAACGATTTGAACATAGATGGTCCTGCAGCTTTGGAACTGGACACCTTCACGGCTGCCTTAAAGAGCTCGGGCCTTTCCCTCTCGATTTCTCAGGATACTCTCACCTGGAGAGGGGGCGATGGATTGGGGATTGTTGGAGCAAAGAATGTATATGCTGCACTCTATTTGGGAAAGATGATCGAGGCTCAGCCTTTATGGCTCCGTCATATTTGGTCTTGGCATCTCCCCTTAAAAATCAAGTTATTTTTTTGGCTTGGTTCAAATGATAAGCTCCTCACTTGGGAGAACCTACTTAGAAGAGGAAGACAAGGGCCCGGATTATGTGTCCTTTGTAGAAGTGGATCGGATAATATTCACCATCTATTTGTACATTGTGCCTTCACTCAACTCATCTGGAAACATTTCCTGCAACACCTCTCCCTTCCTTTCTGCTGGACCGGTGATACATTTAATGCATGTTTCCACTCCTGGTTTTCTCTCCAAGCAGCGCCCCCTACCCTGGCAGTTTTAATTTGCTGGCACATTTTGCTAGAGCATAATAAGGCGCTCTTTGAGGATGCTTCTCCTTCTCCTTGGGTGGTCTGCCACAAAACTCAAGCCTCCTTCCATTGGAAGCACTCTTCAGACTTGATGCCTCCTCACAAAGGGGTGGACCTTAACTTACCAGCAGGTCACTCCATAGCTTTCTTTGATGGAGTGGCCCAGTCGTCCGGTATGTGTTGTGGTGTTGGTGGCACTTTCAAATCCCACCCGGAGAGAATTACAAAGTGGTCACTTTGTTGTGGTAGGGGTACGAATACAAAAGCTGAGCTTCTTGGCTTATGGACAACACTATTGTTGGCTTCCATGTGGTCCCTTGATCACCTACAGGTCATTGGCGACTCTAAGGTTATCATCGACTGGATTAATGGTGCGTGTTCTCTTAAATCCTCTCACGTAGAGGGCTGGAAACATAAAACCCTCCTGCTGGCTTGCTCTTTCACAGATATCCACTTCCGACATCTCCACAGAACCTTCAATTCTGAAGCAGATGCACTCTCTAAGAAAGTTCTTCGGCAAGCGGTGGGCAGATTGGCTATTTACCATTGTGACAGAGGATTAAAGAGTACAACATCCTTCTACAATCTATTTGAAGCTTAATTCAAGATTGCTGCATCAGACTCACTCTTCGTGCATCGTTTTTCTCCTCTGATCCTTTCAGAGGCTTGGCATTGTTGATTGTTTTTTGACTATGTTTGTGGCATCTTTCCTCACAAATGATTGAATGCTCTCGGTGTACCTGCCTGCACATTGTTTTTCACAACTCCTTTCAGACTGTGTGGCACTGGTGTCAGTTTGTGCCTATTGACTGTGGTATTTTTTCCTCATTGGTCAGATTATTTCTTCTGGAGGCGCCGGGTCAGTCACTGTACATCTGAGGCTATTTGAAGGCGGACGTTGCCTTTGGCTGAGACTTATTGTTTCACGTCTCAGTGCACTATTTCGCATGATCTCGCCATATGATTTATACAAACTTTCATGTTTGGCAGTATGTTTTTCGGCCTTTGACAGTCCATCATCTGACTAGCAGTTAACTTTGCAAGTTTATTTACTTGGAAAGTAATGTATTGTCTGGATACAGAGCCACTGTAAAAGATTTTATACCTTTATAAAATTGAGTAATTTCTTTTGGGAAAAAAGTAAGTGCATCTTTTATCAAAAGAAGATTCACTACTTGGGGCATATAATTTTGAAATAAGGGATAACAGTGGATCCTGAGAATATAGAGGCCATTAGAGGATGGCTAGTGCTAAGAAATGTCATAGAGATAATATAATTCATGGGTATTTTTGGTTACTACCAAATATTCATAAAAGGGCTCTCAAAGATTGCAAGTCCAATCACTTCTTTGCAAAAGAAGGGAGTGAAATTTAAGTGGGCTCCCAAGTGTGAAGAGAGATTTCAACTGCTGAAATACATATTGACAAGTATGCCAATATCGAATATTGAAAATTCAGATGAATATTTTACTGTGTGCACTGATGCATGGAAGGAAGGGCTTGGTGGAGTCCTCACTCAAAAGGATCATGTGGTATGCCATGAGTCCAAAAAATTAAAAGAGCATGAGAGTAATTATTGTACACATGACTTAGAATTAGTAGCAATTGTACATGCATTAAAAATGTGGAGACATTACCTCATGGGGAATAAATTTTAGCTAAGGACAAACCACTATGTTCTAAAGCATTTGTTTGGACAACCAACATTAAATGCTAGACAAACTAGATGGTTGTAATTTCTTAGTGAATATGACTTTGAAATTAAGAACATCAAGGGAAAATAAACTCAAGTGTCTAATGCACTCAGTAGGAGAGATCATGAAATGCATATTGTAGGCACCAACATGTATAGGATTGATCTAAAAGATAAAATTATTGCACCAACAAATTTAGATCAACAATATTTGAAAATAAAAGAAACATTACAACAAGAAAAGTTTTAGTGGAAATTTAATTACTATGAGATAAAAGAAGATGGAATTCTCATGTATAACGACAAAGTATATGTGATGAATTCCAATGATATGAAAAATGCATTGCTAAGGGAAATGCAGAATGTGCCATATGCTAGACACCAATGATATCAAAAAACAATTGCAGCTGTAAGAAGCCAATATTTTTGGTTTGAAATGAAGAAAGAAGTAGCTAATTACATAGCCAAGTGTTTAGAGTGCCAGAAGTTGAAGACAGAACATAGGCATACAACTGAGTTATTACAATCATTTCCCATTCCAGCATGAAAGTGGGAAGCAATCACAGTGGATTTTATTACAAAAAATCCAAGAAAAGTGAAGAAACATGATTCCATCATGGTGGTGGTGGATAAATTAACTAAGACATCACATTTTATTCCTATGAATACAACACACAAGGAAACAAATATTGCAGAAATATGTATGAAAGAAGTTGCTAGGATACATGGGGTGCCTAAGGAAATTGTTTTAGATTGAGATCCATAATTCACTTCCAATTTTTGGAAAGGTTTTCTCAAGGGCTTTGGGACAGATTTAAATCTCATTACATAGTGTCACCCAGAGTCAGATGGAAAAACATAGAGGACTAATAGGATAATTGAGGACATGCTTAGAATGTATGTGATGGACTAGCCATCAAAGTGGGAAGATTATATTCATTTATTTGAATTTTCTTACAATCATGGGTATCGGGCCTCATTAAAAATGAGTTTGTTTGAAGCATTGTATGGTAGTAAGTGTAACACATCGATGAGATGGGATAATCCAATAGATAGAGAAATTGTTGGGCCAGATTTATTGAAGAAAATGGAAGACAAAATGACAAAGATCAAGTAGAATTTAAAGGATGATCAAGACAAACATAAACATTATGTAGACAAGAATAGAGTGTAACTTAGATATTTCAAAGTGGTCGAACATGTGTTTTTAAAAGTAAAGTAGAAAAGAAGTTCACTAAGATTAAGAAGTTGCTCAAAGTTGGAAACAAGATATTGTGGGCCTTTTGAAATCTTAGGAAAGTAGGGAAAGTTGCATACATGTTAGCATTGTATGCATCCATGAGAATGCAAAATGTATTTCATGTGTCACTATTAAATAAATATGTGCCCGACCCTAACCACATAATTGATTGGACTGTGATCTAGGTGGAGCAAGAAGAGGATTTTCAGGTGGAATCAGTGTGCATTCTAGACCGAAAATTCAAAGTGCTCATGAAAACATCCATAGGGTTGGAAAAGGTTCAATGGATCCGCTACAATCCTGAAGATGCTACATGGGAGCACAAAGAAAACATGCAGGAGGAATACCCCCAAATCTTTGTTAATTTTGAAGAAAATAGAATGCAAGACTCCATTTTGAACAGTTAAAGTTTCAGAACCACATATTAGAGTCCTACCAACTTGTGTTGGGGGCCATGATGATATAATGGAACATTCCTTGGGTTATCCCTAATAAGCAAATGGTACATTCCTTGGGTTAGACTTGGTAAATGAATGGTGTATTGCTTGGGTCAACAGGTTGAGAGGAACTAAAGATTATGGTTGGAACTGTTGTTGGAGTTGCAAAATTGCAAAATTTTATTTCTTGACGTATTGTGAAGTAAATTTGTATATATATGTATATCGACATAGTGTGCACCAAGGATGATGCAAAATTTTAGGGGAGGCGGAATGCAACATCACCAATATAATCCACATCTTAATTAATGCTTAATGTAGATATAATGTGTGGCTACGACCAAAGTGATGTACATACGAATTGTATTTATGAGTTTTAATAATAAAATGTGATGTCAGCTTCTGGGGGACATGGACAAATATGGGGGATGAATTAATCCACAAGAGAGGGGAGGGTCTAGGATAATCTCTAAGAGAGGATTTATAGGGGGGATTATTCATGTCTGTTAATTCTACCCACATTTCTGAATTTTTTTTTCATTTATACTCAACTCTATTTTCAGATTGAGTGTCCCCAATGTCAATCATTGAATGCATGTAAGAGGGTGGGTGTGATAATTCACATCCCATAGTATAATAATCTCATGGAAATTTGTGAGTCAAGAAAGAAAATCAAAGGGAGGAAATTTATATCGGAAGTTACAACAGTTTTAGATAGTTAATGTTTTTCATGAGTAGCAAGTAAATAACATGGAAGAAGAGATTGGGGTTAGAGAAACCATGGAGGGTGAATTATGGAGCATGATGGAGTGGTTTTAAAGCATATTTTGAGAAGAATACTAAAGAGCCATATTTTCAAGCCTGAAGAGTGAACTCCTATTGTTATGGTAAATTCCCCCCTCTGGATAGCTGAAACCCCCCTTTGGATCAAAACCCCTTCTTTGATCCAAAGAAAGAAGAAAAAATGGACACTAACTTTCCTTTAGACCTACTTGAACAATCATATTAAGAGGAAAGAGATGGATGACATGCCTTTTTACAATGGTTATCCTCGCTACTCATGTCTTTGACCTTGTTGACCAAGCTCCTAGGCGCAAGATAGGACCTACAATGAACACAGAGGAATATCCATTCTTCTACTCTATATTTTTAGGTGACAATAAATCTATCTATGATTAATTTAACAACAATAGACATGCATGTAACACGTGACAAAAAACATGAAGGGAATAAGCCAAGGTATGTATTAATAGAAATCCATAGTGAAGCACTTACAATCCAACGTTGACGTTGCAGTAGCTCCTCCAAATCTATCCTATCCATCCCTCTCTTGAATGCTTCAAGATCAAAAGTACGATGCTCTAATGGATTCTCGTCCCCTTAACCTTGGAATGCACTCATTATATAGGAGTTTGGAGGCTTAACCATGAAATATTTTAGGAAATGATTGAGAATATTTCTCCATAAGTTGAGATTTATCTTATCTCATTGGTATTGAGTTTAATTAGATGGATCCATGAGATATGAGTCGAATATTTGACCTCACCTCTCAGAACTAACTCTTAGAATAAGGTGGGATATTCATAACTCCCTATAACCACTTCAACACTCCCTCAACAATGAGCACAGACTGTTGACAATGATCCCTATACATGGGTAGGGGAGCATTGACAAAAGTTCAACACTCCCTATACATGGGGAGGGGAGTGTTGACCTTAAAAAAAGGTCAAAATATTAAGGTAAAAGTCATTGTTTCGACCTTCTCATCATGAGTTTTTATCCTCCACAATGACTAAGGATTATGACAAATGTTCATCCATGGTTTCAAAATTGTGACACTCAATAAAGTGCATGTGACACTTAATAAAGTGCACGCGACACCTAGTAAGGTGCATACAACACTTGATAAAGTGCATGCGACACTTAGTAAGGTGCATACAACACTTGGTAAGGTTCATATGACACTTAGTAGAATGTGATATAGTAGTGGGTAGCCCCCTAAATGATTAATTAAAGGTGGTATAAGGCTACCAGGTCTAGGAGGTATTCAGGTGTGAGTAACTATGCAGGTGGGTAGTAGGTAACAGTAAAGAGTAAATAGCAGTATACCAAAAGTAAAAATATGTCAGCAGAAAGTGTTTGTTGGTTATTGAATGCTGGCACTGTATCTGACCGTGCACCACTCCGTGCCTGAATTTCCATCAAAACAAAGAAGGGATGAGGAACGAAGTGAAGATCGCTGGCTGTCTGTCTGACAATGACTGATTGTCTGGTTGGTTGGCTGAATGGGTAATGTCTGGCTGGCTTACACAAGTGCGATAATTAGTAGAATGCGATACATAAGCGCAACATTAGTACTGTGGGAATTTGGTGTGTAACACCTATGTGAGTTGCACTGTAACAACAAGTGTTGTTGTTGTTTGCTGGTAGTTTTCCTAGCACTTAGTTCCCTTGAGTTTCCCAGTTGAAATATTATTGGTTACATGTGCCAGAGAGAACTTGAAAAATTAATGGGATGCTTGAGGGATTGAGATTGGTGAAGGGGTACATTCCTTGGGTTGGGCAAGTCGAGAGGAAGAGAGTTGGTGGAAAATTGACATAGTTGTAAGAGAATACCAATGGGTTGTGGGTTTTCTGAGCTATCAGTGGACAATGAGAAGCCACCCTCTTTTGTGGATTGCTAACCCTAGCTCAGGGGTAACTTCCTATTGAGATTTGGAACAACAAGTCTATGGTTGGGTGGAACGTCTGTCCCAAGTAGTTGGTTGCACAACTAATTTAAAAGATAAGTGTTTTATTTGTTATATGTGTTATTTTTATGAGTTTTATTTGTTGTGCATGAACTTTGTATAAGAATGATTTATGTGATGTTGTGTGAGTTATCAACTACATTCATGCTTATTTTTAATATGTTGTAGATGCATTTACTAAATGGTATCAGATAATGGTTAAATCTGTATGTATTTCATAGTTGATAAACTACAAGATATTATTTATCTTTAAAATTTTCCTTTTTATGAGTGTTTCCACATGTAGTGGTCCTCAACTAGGTCGAGGGATGTTACAGAAAAAATATTTTTTTATAAAATTTGTCTTTTGGGGGTCTTTTCAAAAAGTATGCAACTTGCCATTTTTTGGGTCTTTTAAAAAGAAAAAAGAAAAATTGAGTTTAGATTTATTTTTATTTTTATGTTAAATTGGGTTATGTAATTTTATTTTATTTTCAAAGGTTTCTTTTCATTATTTTTTTAGAATTCATTGTAGAGATTATTTTCTTCATTTTTTTTATAAATCTAAAAAAATAGAATTAATTAATAAACAAATTTTCAAGCAATGATTTATGAACCAATTTTGATTTTTTAACCTGCGATGGTACCGATTGTAGACCCCGTGGTTTCAATTAAGTCATAATTTTAACTTAAAAAAAAAACATGTGCTACTGGTAGCATCACTTTTCTATTTGAGGGTCAATTTTAAGATTTTAAGTTTTTTTGTTGAGGTTGTGATTTCAAAAAATATAGGATTTTAATCACCTCCTAAAAAAGGGGTGCTACTATAGCACCACTTTTTGATTCAGAGGTAAAAATATCCACCCAATGCGACCTCTAAAAAATAAAAATTCTAGAGAGTTTTTGTTAAGTTGGTAACTTTGTTTCTTGTGCTAGAAGGAAATCTAGCAGGGGCTACCTTTCCTTCAAGCACTATCAGAAGGATGCAATCAATGCTCAAAGGATTCCTTTGTCCTAAGAATTTTCATTTTTGTGTTTTTATTTTGTGTGTGCCCTTTTATTAGCTCTAGAACTAGCTAAGAAGATCCATGATTATGAAAGAATAATTGTATTCAAATATGATGTTATTGTTGGCTCTACATTTGTTTTCTCATGCATGGAAATCTAGTAGGCACTAGTTTTCCTTGACGGTGCAATGTTGTTTTTGACAATGTGCTTGTTCTTGTTCTAGACTTGAGCAGACAAAGTGAGAAGTAATAGGCTCGAAGGTGGAAAAACATTGTTGATGATGTTGTTACAATGACTATGGGTACCTCTCTAGATTTTGTTTCACTATAATCTCTTGAAGATGGGTAAATTTTTTCTAGTCATAGATGGAAAGCTAGTACACACTAATTTCCTTCATAGTGCAATGTTGTTGTTGGAAATGCATTTGTGCTTGTACTAGAAGGAAAACTAGTGGAAGCTATATTTTCTTCATGGTGCAATGTTGTTGTTGGCAAAGTGCTTGTGCTTGTTCTAGAAGAAAATATAGTAGATGCTAGCTTTCCTTCACAATGCAATGATGTTGTTGGCAATGTGCTTGTGTTATAGTGCAATGTTGTTGTTGGTAATGCACTTGTTCTTGTGCTTGAATAAAATCTAGCGGGTGATAGATTTCCTTCAAGCACAATTAGAAGGATGCAATGAATGCTCTAAGGATGTATTTGTACTAACAATCTCCATGGTTAGTGTTTTTCCTTTGTGTGTGCTCTTTTATTGGCTCTAGAACAAGATAAGAAGATCCATAATTATGAAAGAATAATTGTATTCAAATACAATTTTATCATGGGCTCTTCAATTGTTCTTGTCATATATGGAAAACTAACATGTACTAGTTTCCATTCATAATGCAATGTTTTTGTTGGAAATGCACTTGTGCTTGTCCTAGACTTAAGAAGACATAGTGAGAAGTAGTAGGTGCAAAGGTGGTAAAATATTGTTAATAATGTTTTTGTAGTGATTGTGGGTACCTCTTCATATTTAATTTCACTAGACGCTCTTGAAGATGGGTACACGTGTTCTTGTCATAGATGGAATGCTAGTTCATGATAACTTTCCTTCATACTACAATAATGTTGTTGGAAAAGTGCTTGTGCTTCTGCTAGAAGTAAAGATAATGGGTGCTAAATTTTCTTCATGTTGAATGTTGTTTTTGGTGATGCAATGGTGCTTGTGCTAGACGGAAAGCTAGTAGGTGTTAGATTTACTTCACGGGATAATGTTGTCACAAATAGAAATCCTTCAGGAACAATTAGAAGGATGCAATCAATGTTCCGAGGATGCCTTTCTCCTAACGATCTCCATGGATAGTGTTCTGCCTTTGTGTGTTCCTTTTTATTGGATTTAGAACAAACTAAGAAGATCGAGAATTATGAAAGAATTATTGTATTCAAATATGATGTTATTGTGAGATCTACACTTGTTCTTGTATTAGATGGAAATTTAGCAAGGGATAGTTTTCCTTCATGGTGTAATGTTATTATTGGAAATGTGCTTGATTTTGTGCTAGAAGAAAGTCTAGTAGGCATTAAACAAAGTTACCAACATAATGAGAACTATGACCTCAAAACAAGAACTGTAGCCCAAAAATATCATATTTTTGGGTAAAAAACACCAAAATCAACTTCCAAATTAAAAAGTGGTGCTATTGGTAGCACCATTGTTTTGGGAGGTGGTTAAAATTGCAACTTGTTTGAAATTGCACCCTTGACATTGCGAACATAACCATGAAATTAGCCCTTGAATCCAAAAGTGATGTGACCATTAGCACCACTTTTTCTTTGGAGTTAAAACTATGACCTAATTGAAACGTGGACTTGACCACTAGCACCACAACAAATGCAACGCTAAAAATCGACTCCTAAATCTGAAAGTGTTTTTTTTGTATCTGATGGAATATACAACTAGGTGGGCTCGTACTTGCATGACATGGAGTCAATTTTGATTGTGATCATTGTAACCTCTAGGTGTACCCATGAAGTCCCACACGTGGTACACATGACTTTGCAAGGTTTGAACCAACGACGTCACAAGGAGTGCCTTAACATTGCACTTTAACGCCAATTGATCTACACCTCCAAGACAAATATAAAAGTGTTATTACTTGATAATTTATATATTAACTAATTTTGTTTTTTTAATAATTTAAATTAAGAAAAAACTTAATTTGGAGAAAAAACAACCCTAAACAATTTTTTTTAAGAAACAAAAAAACAATTTTTGACTAATAAGATTTTTGTGGTGAGACTTGTTTTCATAACTGTTTGGAAAATCCAAAGTATTATTATTCATTTGAAAAATGAATAATAATACTGCGTATTTTCCAAACAGTTATGAAAACAATTTTTGTTGAAAAAAAATGCAAATCGCAATTTTAATAAAAAATTTCAAAAAATGAATTCAAGAAAGAGTAAAATATATATATATTTTTTTTCACGAAAAAAAGAGAGAAAACAATTACCCTTAAAACACTAAATTTAAAACACCAAAATTGGGAAAAAAACCAAACCTAAAATTAAATTAAATTAAAACAAAAACTTTAACTAAAACACAAATAAAAAACTAAAAAACATAAAACATAAAAAAAAAATTAAAACAACAAAACTAAATTATAATAAAAAAAATTAAATTTGAAAATTAAAATATATTAAAAAAAAAAAAAATTACAATCTAAAAAATTAAAAAACAAACATATTAATATGTAAAAATATAAATTTTATCATTAAAAAGGAATAAAATCTAAATCTAACAACTAAAAATAATAATAATAAATTAAAAATTTAAATTTTGCATCGTGGGTGTCGAGGGGGTGATGCCCGACATCGCCCTCTCGGCACCCACGACACCAAAATAACCCGCGCTCATGCCCTCGACACCCATGGCACCCAAACATGTTGTGTTCCCATGATGCACAAACAACCCGCTGTTTGGGCATCATGGGTGTGGAGACATCGATGCCTAATATCGCCCCCTTACCCCATGCACTTAGACTGCATGTCAATCCATGGACATGGGGAGGGGGGCAATGTTTTCCATAGCCCCCTCAACACCAATCCACTCACATAGGGGACTGGGGTGATACCCAACATCGTTCCCCTCCCCATGCACATGGATTGACACATAGTCCACATACATGGGGGAGGGGGTGATGTTGGGCATCGTCCCCTTGACACCCAAAGTGTCCAATTTAAAATTTTAATTTATTATTATTATTTTTAATTGTTAGATCTAGATTTTATTTTTTTAATGATTAAATTTAGATTTTTTAATTTTAATATATTTATTTTTTAATTTTTTAGATTGTAGTGTGTTTTATTATTATTATTTTATTTTTTGTTTTTAATATATTTAAATTTTCAAATTTTATTGTTTTTTTAAACATAATTTAGTTTTGTTGTTATAATTTTTTTTTTTTTTTATGTTTTTAACTTGTGTTTTAGTTAAAAAAATTTGTTTA
>CBVK0102472219.1:0-10019 GCA_900067695.1 Picea abies
TATATATATATATATATATATAGAAATAAAATAACCATTATATGAAAAATAATATAATTCTCACATCCATCACAATATCATAAATTTTGATCACTTTCATAAGAAGGAAAGGCACAAGTCCATAATTGTGAGAACCCTGAAAGAGTATTTCATTCAAAATAAGAGGGAATATGATAGGTGCACTTCAAACATCTCATGCTCATAAACTTAGAGAAACATGAGAACATGAGAATCCAGATCCGCAAAAATATTAGATCGTTTCTTGATCTCTGAATCTGTCACAATGCTCCCTCTTCAATTTTTTCAATGGATCGAAAGTGGAGGGGAATCAGATCACTCACCTGTTTGGATCAAAATGGAAGGAACTCCCACAAATCCTTTCAAATTCAACCCCTCTTGGATAAATAATGAAAACTTCCAACAACTAATTAGGACAAACTGGACCACCCTAAGAGATACTATGGAAACTCCTGTGGGCATCCAATTTGCATCAAATCTCAAAATGTTAAAAAAACTGGTCATCCCTTGGGCAAAAGAAAAAAAGACTTCAAAGGAACAAGAACTACAAAAAATAGAGGAAAAGCTCAAACTTCTCCAAGATGACCCTAAGTCAACATTTCTCTCAGCTGAATCTCATGAAACTCTAAAAAATTTAGAAGCAAGAAGAAGAATCTTGCTTGAGGAACAAGAGAATACTTGGAGACTAAAAAGAAGAGCTATTTGGTTGGAAAAAGGGGTTGAAAACACAAAATTCTTCCAAGCCTATGCAAAAGGAAGAAAATATGAAAATAAAATTTGGAATCTAAAGGATCAGGAAGGCAGACCCTGCACAACTTTTGATGAACAAGAAAACCTGCGCAAAAACCACTTTCAGACCCTCTTCAAAGCTGATAGGAGCACAAATATTGCCGAGATAATAAAGGTGGTCGTATTCCTCCCAAAATTTGTAAATGACCAAGGGAAAAAAGATTTGTTTGCCAAAGTCATAGAAGAAGAGTTGAAAGAAACCCTTCAAATCTTCTAGAAAGATAAAATCCCAGGCCCAGACAGGTGGACAATTGAATTCTTCAGGGGCTTCTATGATCTACTCAACAAATATCTACTAAAGGTAATCAAGGAATCAAGAACAAATGGTAGAATTCATGGTCCTTTCAACTCCACTTTTATATCCCTCATACCAAAGGTAAATGATCCTCAGAACTTCGATGACTTCAGGTCGATCTCCCTTTGTAACTGCATTTACAAGATTATTGCCAAAATCATAGCCCGCAGGCTAAAGCCCATAATTTCAAAATCCATCTCAATGGAACTATTCAGTTTTCTTGAAGGAAGACAAATTCATGAGCCATTAGGGGTTGCACAAGAAGGCCTCCACAACTTAAAGTCCACAAGATCAAAAGGAGCAATCCTGAAGATTGACCTCTCAAAAGATTTTGACAGAGTAAACTAGGCTTATATCCACCTTCTGCTCACCCACCTAGGTTTTCAAGTCCCTTTTATAAAATGGATAATGGCCTGCATTTCCATAGTTTCTTTCGCAATACTCATCAATGGGGAAGCCCCCCCTTTCCTCAAATCAGAAAGAGGTCTTAGTCAAGGATGTCCTTTATCACCCCTCCTCTTCCTTCTCATAGCAGAGGGTCTTAGTAAATCTCTAGATGCAGTAGACAGAACAAGGACTTTCAAAGGAATTTCAATATCTCCAGGGATAAAAATCACACACCTCTTATTTGTGGATGATATCCTCATATTTTGTAATGGGAAAACTGGAGACGTTGAAACATTAGCAGACATCCTCATGTTGTTTTGTTTAGCCAAATGTATGATAATAAACGAACAAAATCTACAATATCCACTTTTGAATTGGATGAATAAGAAAAGGAAGTCTATCAAAGACTCTTCCCCTTCACCATGCAATATATCTTGCAAGGAATAAAATACATGGGCTTTCAACTAAAACCAAACAACTACAAGAAAGAAGATTGGAAATGGCTGATAGGAAAACTAGAAAAAATACTAAACAGTTGGAGATTCAGATGGTTATCAAGAGAAGGCAGACTCACACTGATGAAATCAGTACTAGAAGCTATTCCAATTTATTGGATGTCACTAGCTTGGATCCCAAAAGGAGTCTTGGAAAAAATCAGAAATATCTGTGCTCGTTTCATCTGGTTAGGCTCGGGAGAAAAGTATACACATCCCTGGTCAAAGTGGGACAACATAGCTTTGCCAAAATCTTTAGGAGGCTGGGGGCTCAAAATCATTTTTCTCTTCTCAAAGGCCCTTGCAGCAAAAGCCTGCTAGAGGCTCATCTCAAACACCAACATGTGGATGCTTGTAATAGCTCAAAAATATATTTCCCCAGATACAATTGAAGAATGGATCAGAAACCCTCACAAAGCTTCAACAAAAGGCTCGATTATCTGGAAAGTAATGATCGCTTCATTCACAGTGATTGGGGACAATCTTTCTTGGAAGGTGGACAAAGGAAATCATTTATGAATAGGGACTGACCCTTGGCTAGGAAGTGGGAACTCCCACATACTACTGGAGGACCTTATTGAACAACTCCACAGACAAGGTATCTTCCATCTCTCCCATTTAGCCAACCCCCCCAACTACAAATTTTTGGAATCAAGGATGGAAAAATGAAAATCGTCTAGGACTCGTTGGGCCTCAAGAAGAATCCTTGAAAAATTATATGGTTGCACTCAAAAGAAGCCACACTAGACTAACTAATAGGGAATATGAACTAGTTTGGAAAAAAGATCCAACATGCCTCTACACCCCAAAATCAGGGTACATAGCACTAAACCTCCCATTACAACAAAATCCCAAATGGTGGTGGAAAAGCCTTTGGAAGAAAAAATGCCAACAAAAAGGAAAAATATTCATGTGGGCAACACTAAACAATTGAATCCCAACTTGGGAGAACTTAAACAAGCATCAAATAGAAGGCCCAGGAAGACACACACTTTGCAAAAGTGCAAATGAAACCACTCTACATTTGCTTCTCACCTACCCCTTCAAAGTTAAAGTTTGGACTAAAACTTCAATAAGTCTAAAACATAATTGCTTATGGGAAGGAGACTCCATGGAATCTTCTTGGAAAACATGGACAGATACCCTAGGAAACATCGCCTTCAAAGCACTTCCTCTTCTAATAAGCTGGGGAATTTGGCTAGCAAGAAACTCAAAAATCTTCAAGGAAAAAGCCAATCTCACAGCACAAATAGCATCACAAAGTCTCGCAATACTTTCCCATTATCCCCAGATCAAATTTTCAAAAACTTTAATGACAAAACAACAAGAGATTATAGATACCACAAAACCTTGGGCCTTCTTTGATGGTGTTGCATAGAACATTGTCCGTGGAGGAGGAACTACCCTACATATCTCTTAAAACCACTTTTTCCACATAAAAATGGGATTGGGAAGGGGAACCAACAAGTCTGTTGAATTGATGTCCTTAAAGATCGTACTTATTTTTGTAAGAGAAAATGAATTACATCATTTACAAATTTTTGGAGATTCTATGAATGTAATAAATTGAACAAATAAGAAACATACTTGTCATAGTATTTTGCTACTTCCTATTCTGGAGGAAAATTTAAGACTTTTGGACACATTTGACACTGTGGCTATCTCACATGTATACATGGACAGAAGCATGACAAAATACTAACTGTCCAAAGAAGGACTGCAGCTCCCGCAAGGGCACTAGCACATCACAGAAAAAAATGAAGAAGACACAAATGCTTACTACCACGGGCCTTTTATAGAAGACCAAGAACTACTACTTTTTTGAAGTCTCGAACCAAAGAAACAAATAAGACAATCATACAAGTGAACTACACTAGACTGAACAAATCAGTCACTTTTCTACTTACTTCTTCTGCAACAAATGAAGGCACCATTGAAGGATTCAAAATTGCTCTTAATTCTTATAAATAGACAGACATAAACCGCGACAATGGTGATCTCCTCTTGTAAATAAAAGAATTATATGATCAGAAAACAATACACTCAGTTATGGGTGAGACTTTGTTATTTTCTCCTTGATATAGACTTGAAGAAAAGGCACACAAATGCCCACTTATCTTCAACAATAGCACACACTTTCATAGTGTGTAGTTCTCTAGAAACACCTACAAAATGTAATTTTGTCCCTCTCAAGGAATAAAATTACGCTTTTTTCTTTGGAAAAAAAATCTTCACCTAGTAAAAAATTTCCTTCTCGTGAATAGAAAAATATAGATTGTACAGAACCAAACAAGGAACGATAGAAGTTGATTCTTTCCCAACTACCCTGACAAAGAGTCATGCCATTTATCGGTAAGGGTTTTTAGCAGAATGACTTGGATGGTTGATAAATCTTCTGGAATCAGTGTCGGGTCTTCAAGATATTCCTACAAAATCTCGAGTCCACCATTTCTTGCCTTTAAGAAATATTTGGCTTCATCCCCTTGGAAAGTTATTGTTGGTTATGGAAGTTTAAACATTCTTTTAAAGACCGAAGGAGTTAAATAAATTGGGGATTCTTCTTAAAGTTGAATAATCCTTTGGTTCTTATTAAACTTATCTATGCACCATGAAATCAATTCTTTGCAGTAGAAAACCTCTGGAACACAACCTAGTGAAGAAATCTCATATGTATAAATTTTATTGGAATTGCGATCCAAAGGCTGCAGTGATGAGTAATACTTGTATGCCATTGGCCATTGGAACCTATGATCTTCTTGTCCAAATTTTTTTATGGTATTCCCATAGAACTTTTCTCTCCTCCTGGTTGTCATGTTAAGTAAAGTTGATGGACTATTGTACAATTATCTTTTTCAAAATGTTATTACCAAAGTAATCTCTTTTACCATAATATACCTTGAAACTCTTGTTTTGAAGGAAATATTAGTATGATTTAAATTTGAATTGATGGAGAATTGTTTTGAGAAGTTTACCATTAATAACGACCTTTAATTAATTTAACCACTTGTTATTTTCTATAATATTTTCATTAAATGTACTTTGGGGAGAGTGAGAAGATGAAGTATGAATTATTGTGGGTGGTGGAGGGCCGGATGTATGGAGGAGAATTAACACATACCTGTAGACCTGTGAACCCACGATGAAAACTCTAAAAATTACTAAGTATAAGACTAGATTGGTCGGACGTAGAGGGGGGGGTTGAAGAGTTATAATATCTCCCAAACCCGTGACGAAGTTTGAAAATCGACTAAGTATTGAAATATCGAGAGAGAAAGGAAGTATGAGAAAATGACTAAGTATCATGAATCGGTCGGATGGACTAGTCATGGTGATAATCAAGTGAATTGAGTGAGTGGCTTCTACCCATGGTGAACATTTGAAAATTTTCTAAGTATGGTGTGAAATGAGGATGGCGGAACATGGCAGTGCATTTTGGAAATGACAGAACCTCAGACTTGAACAAGAATATGTGATGAACCCTGAAACTCAAAATAATCTAAGTATGAGTGAAAAATGGATATGGAGGAACAAAATGGTGCATTTTGGAGGAGGTAGAACTTTGTAACAAGAATTAAGTCAACTCATGAACTCACGACAAAATGAAAATTTTTCTAAGTGTGGAAATATATGGAGGATTTATGAAAGACTTAACACACTTGTGGGTTAACAATTGTCTCCAACTATGGGATAGAAACCCTTTGTGGGTTACTAAGAATCCATAATATCAACCATTGGGCCATGGAGTCAGTATGAGAAACGAAATCAGAAAACATAAACTTGAAAATAATGTATAGGGAAAAGAAAACTATATATAGATGATGGGTGAAAATTCTTAAGACAATAAATTTTTGAGATGTTTCTCAATGACTAGAAACAATTGCAGTGTTCCTCTCATATATTTCAACAAATAAGAGTTGTACCCAAGAATTGTTTCAATAATAAATGGACTAATCCACAATGCTTCAAAAATTTTATGCAGAGACGATTTTGCTTTTGCCTTATTCCACAATAACACCAACTGTCCCTTTTGAAAATATTTTGCTGACGCGCCTTGATCAAAATGTCTTTTATTAATCTGTTATATTTGACTCAATTTTCTTAATGCCTAATTTCTTTGTTCTTCCAAATGCATCAATTGATTATATCTTCTTTGTAGATAAGAAACTTCTTCTATATTTTCAAAGTTCACACCATAAGTCAAGGCATTTAATTCTAGATGAATTGGAATTTTGGATTATTTTCCATATACCATTATATATGGTGACGATCCAGTGTTGTCCTTTGGTGTAAGTCTGCTGGCCCATAATGCATGAATTAAATTTGTATTCCAATTCCTCTAGTTCACAACGATTGTCTTTTTAAGGATCTAGATCAATTTTTTATTTGTTGTCTCTGCTAAACCATTTCCTTAGGGATAATATTTTGATGATTACCCCATGATGATATCAAATTACCCAAAAAATTTATTGAACTTTGATCCTATGAAAACTGATCCATTGTTAGTTATGAACTTCTCTGGCACTCTAAATCTTGACAATATATTTTCTTTGAGGAATTTGATGAGATATTTAGAATCAACCTTTTTGAGAGGTATAGCCTCTTTCCACTTGGCGAAACAATCAGTTGCAGTGAGAATGTATGAATGGCCCTTAATGGACATTGGATTGATTGGTCTAATGACATATAGACCCCATTGTGTAAATGGTTCTTCAATTGTTATAGCCTACAATGACAATGTTGCTCTTTTCATTTTTTCCAGAAAACTTTTGGCAAGAGATGCATTTTCTAATCATTGAATATGAGTCTTTAAAAATGGTAGGCCAATAGTATCCAACTCTCATAATTCTATGTGCAGTTGTTGTAGGTGCGAAATATCCACCACAAACACCTTCATGAAACTCTTCTAGCACCTTCTAAGCTTTTATTGAGTCAATGCATCTTAATAGCATTTCATCAAAATTTATTTGAAACAACACTTGGAAAACTAATATGTATTGGTTTTCCTTCATTTTCAATTCTCTTCTTCCCTCCGAATACATACCAATTGAAAACTACGAGATTCAGATAAAAGATAATATCCTTGCAACACTCTGATGTGGATGATGATGACCCTACTGAAATTGATATATCTCCATTTATTGCATCAATACCTATCATTAGTTTACATAATTATTGTCCTCTAACTACTTTTAAGGGATTGATATCAATATCATATTCTTGAATTTTAGCAAGCTAGGTTTCCCATTTTTCTTCTCTTAACTATTGATTTAACAACATCTTTATTGGAGAAGTTGGGACATAATCTATGACATGAGATGATAGAATATACGTCCTAAAATGTGCCACCTCTTTGACCAAGGAGAGAGCCTTATTTTCTATTTTCGAGTATATTAATTCATAATTATGTAAGGTCTTACTCATGAAACTTATTGGAATTTTTTCTCCTTTCAAATTTCTTTGTGTCAGTATTGAAGCAACATGATCTTCTAAATAAATGAATATATTATGAAATATTGATCAAAATTTGTGCTGACAAGCACTGAAGAAGTGGTGATTGCATGCTTTAGTTTGATAAATGTCGCTTTAATTTATTGGGTCCATTCAAACTTTTGGTCTTTTCTCAACAACATATTAATGGGATTTACAATGCTTGCATAATCTGGTACAAATGTTTGTACAAATTTTATCTTTCCAAAGAAATATTTGACTCCTTTTTTAGATGTTGGGGGATTCAAATCATTGATTTCCTTAATTATTTTTGGATCTATATATATCCCCTCCTTACTTACTATATTCCCCAAAAATTTTCCCGCTGATATTGCAAACAAACATTTCTTCAGATTTAGAGACATGCCATATGATTTGCAATGCTAAAAAACTTCCCTCAAAATTTTTATATGTTATTCTCTAAACTTTGAGTGAGTGTTCAAATAATCTTGATAGTCATCCATGAAATTTACAATCAAATATTTAAAGGCATGATCCATTCCTCTTTGGAAAGTTGCTCTAGCATTCTTTAACCCAAAAGGAATACGAACATAGGCATAAGTCTCCCAAGGTGTGACAAAAGAAGTTTTGGGTCTGTGTTCTTCAACAACCAACACCTTGTTGTATCCAGAAAAATCATCAAGCATAGACATTAAGACTGAACCAATGACTTGTTGTAACAACATCTCCATATTTGGGAGTGGATAATTGTCTTTGATTCTTTCCCTATTTAAATATTTGAAATTGATACAAAGTTGAATTTCCCTACTCTTCTTTCTAACTATTACTTGATTTAACAACCACTCTGAATGTCTTATTCGAATAATTATTCCAATTTTATTTAATTTATCCAATTCAATTTTTACTAGAGGCTTCTTCTTGGGATTTATTATTCTTAGCTTCTGCTTGACATGCTTCATTCCTTGTTTAAGCGGTATGATGTCTTGAAAAATGGATTTGTCATATTCCTTATATCAACGCAAGTCCAACCAAAAATATCATAAAATTATTTAAACATGGAAGTATATTGCTCAATTTCTTCCTTTGTAAAGTTGGTACCAAGATTTACATATTTGGGAGAGTCACGAGTTGCAATTTTTATATTTTGTGTCTCTTGCACTTTTCTAACAGATGTCTCCTCCTTTGTATCATGAAGTTTTGTTTGATAATCTCTTGTGAAAAGAGATTAAAAAATGATACAATATTTTGAGATAGACATGTGATTTTGATCATTAGTAATTTCAGAAGAATCATTTGAATCGGCAAGAAAATCGACTACTTGTTCATTATTTTCAAAAACTTGCAGGTAATATTGATTACCGGGTACTGAGGGCCTGAAAATTATCTTGACATGAAATGTATTTTGACTCTAGAAATCATCTAGATTAAAGAGGGATGAAACAACCACTAATGAATCAGGTGTCTATTTTTTGGTTCTATGGATGAAATAGATATTAAAATTGAAAGAGTCCATAAGTTCATTTAACCTTTTTTCATAATACTTCAACTTTTCTTTCTTGATCTTGTATTTCCTTTTGATGTGATTTATGACCAATTCAGAATCGCCGATTATTATCAAATTGTCTACTTTCATCTATAATGCATGATTCATCCCTTGTATCAATGCTTCGTATTCTACTTCATTTTTTGTAGAAGGAAACTCCATTCTAATTACATGTGGATATATAATTGACTGAGGACTCTTAAAAACAATCCCCACTCCACTTCCAAATTTGGAGTAGGCGCCATCGAACGACATCTTCCATAAACCTTGAAAATAATTTTTTTCCTCTTTCTTTGGAGGGATGGCTTGTTCTAGACTAAGAACAACATAAGTTATGATCCTTTCATCAATATAATTCTCCATTAATTCATTGTTTTTCTTCCTGAAGGATAAAGGCTTTCTGGCTTCTCTAGGAACTCTTCCCATTGTTCCATCTTTGTTAGGAAGCATCATGCAGCTTCCATCATTCATAATATAACCTCCAATCATTGAAGACCAATCTCTTCCTAAAACAACTCTGTATGTTGGAGGAAAATCCACCATTATAATGGTAAATATTATTGTGATGTGCGGTGTTGCAGTTATCCATGCACAAAAATCTTTAATCTCGTCCTATGATAGGACATTTCATGAATCAATTGCATAAACAATTTCCTCAATATCACAATATTTAGTACATTCCATTCCGAGTGCCTCTGTGACTAACAAGGGCATGATGTTATTGGTTTCTCCACTATCAACCAAACAATTATGCAATACAACATCATGCTTTTCTATAGTTATGTTAAAACGTGGAAATTTACCCCTTGGCTTAACTGATGAAAACTTTTGATGTTACCTGGAATTTGTGATAGTCACTTCTATTCTAGTGCTTGGTTTGTCAAGAATATTTAAAATATTCTCCCTCTGTTGTGGAATTTTCACCACTTACATGAAAAGGATGTTGGTTGTGGAGCCTGATTATCTTCCTGATGCAGAGGTTCTTTGCTTTCAACCGTGTCTATACCCGATGAAGTATTTACACCCCAGAAGTATGTACACTCTT
>CBVK0102472315.1:0-15545 GCA_900067695.1 Picea abies
ACATATTTAGTATAAATAAGGGTCGAGAGTATGAAAACCCTACTTGGAGATTATTGTAACAGAGTGGTGCTCGACTAGAGGTTGCCCCCTCGAAGAGGCCTGTGAACATTTCTTTCTGAATCAAAGTGTTATTTCAGTTGTTGTTCTCAGATTATTTATGTGTTATTGTGGATGATTATGTTGGTTATATTACTGTTATTCTGCCATTCCTAGCATTTTATTTCTATTATGCGTATTTATTAGATCTGGTATCTTGCACTTTGGAAGTTCTCAATGTGCTCCTCAACTGAACCCTTTTTCTTGAGATTTATCAATTGGTTGAAGAAGGTATTTCTCCTTGTATCCTCATAGTGTGATATAATTTCTTCTGTGAAAATTGTCCAAGTGACAAGTGATTTGCGGAAACAAATCCATTGATACCACACAAACTGATTAGGTTCTAAATATAAGGACACAATTCATACCTTTTTGTATGAGGCACATCATGTAGATCAAAGCACTACTCCATCTAGAGTATCCATGTGATTGGATCATTTCCATCAAACTTCCTCATATTGATATTAAGAAAGGCGTTGGTCTTCAACCCAAAGATCGAGTTTTTGTGGTCTTGATTCATATTCCTTGTGTCCTCATCATGCATTTCATGGGATACATTGTCACTTTTAGGTGGCCTCTATATTAGCAACTTTTTCAACCCTTCCATGATCTCGTATTTTAAGTCATCCATATTAGTATCCATCATAGCTTCCATCTTATCTTCAGTTGAATCCATCATCCTTTTTCTTTCATATTTTGTTACTTCCTTCTTTTGTAAATCATCTATGTCCTTGTACAATTCTTCACCTTCATCAAGAGTCCAAGTAGGACTCTCTGAGGGCTCATTTGGTGTAGAATATCCCTTTTTTGGTGGCATGTTGGCCAAGTTTCACTATAAGGTAGGAATTCCTAATTTTCTTAGGAAGAGGTACTCATGGTCAAGGGAGTTTCAAGTTTTATATATTTTTGATATACGTGCAAGGTCCAACAATACTACTCGACCCAATATATGAGGTCACTGACTAAGGAGGCTTGACCATGCCCTTAGATGCACTATCTGACTACCCAGATATTAGAGAGGGATATCCCTGAGTGTTTTTCTTGATGTACCATAGAAACAATATGGAAACATGGTTTACTCGGTTGGTCTAAGGATTCTAGGGGATCTCCCGATATACTCCAAGTACGTGGGAGCTCAAAACCCTAATTTAGAGATTGTTCTTCTAGTTGACCTTTCTTCTGTTGTAACTCAACAATTTCAACCCTTCTGATTCAAAAATTTTGGCCTGATGTATCATAATGTGTATTATTTCCAACCCCATAGGTTATACCAAGATTGGATTCTCCAAGAAAATTTTATGATAACTTTCCCAAGATGTGTTGATTTTTTTTCTTTCAAGAGAGGAAACTTGTATGGGCTTCCACATGTTAATGTCTTCACTTCAGAAATTTAAATTGGTATCAGTAACACTTTGGTCCATACCCTAACCAATGGAACAAGTATCACTCAATTTGGAGGTTTGTAGCTTCAGATATAACAGGTTTCCCAACAACACTTATTTTACACGGAAATACGGACCAACCAAAAACCCTAATTTCCTCGGAGAATAAATTTCCGAGTATAGAGAATCAAGGGAGGAAATTTAAAAAAAAGGTACTTCACTATTCATCCTTTGTAATGAAATTTTTTTATAACCTCAAACCAAGCCTAAAAACATTCGGAGCGAAACTTCCAATAAGACCTTTTTCAAACTAGTTTCAAGACTAGCCAAAAACCCTAACTTAAACATAATGTATATCCAAAAATATAATGAACCAAGATCTTAAATTTGGACCCATGTTAGCTATATATATCTCTTATACACCATCTAAATTTCAGATACCTAAACCTTCCATAAAAAAAGGTTGTAGCGAAAATTCCAAGAAGTCTTGTTTTGAAGCAGCCAATCTTGAGGATTGTCTAGCTCTGATACCAAATGCTAAGATCCAAATATCAAATTAGAATAAAAACCTCAGAATAAGTATTCAATTCCTTGAAAAAGAGATAAATTCATATAATAATCCTCTTAGAGGGGGAAACCTTGTTATACATCATATGAATTCACAAATACTTAATGATTCCAAATGAAAAGGTCTGCTTGGTATATATAGGAGACTAGGAGGTACAATTACAACTAATGCACCCAAGATGACATAAATAAAATAACAATACTAATGTAATATGCAACAATTAATGGGAAATTTTCCATGATTTAGGTATTAACAATACTTCACTAGTGCAGTATCAATATGCTCCAGAAAACACCTATCGCCACGATCCATCCACCCATACCTCAATAGATTTGCAAACCCAATTCGTAGAGATCCTCGCTAGACGAGGATGCACAACAGGAGGGGGATCATGGGACTAGGATGTCCAACAAGTGGGTCATTATGGGATGCCTTGTATTGAACTTGCGGGGGTGACCCCTTTCAAGGTTTTCCTGAAACCCTCCCAGCCTCTCCAAACTCGGTGATCAATCTCCTCGAGAAACATCCTTCAACTCCCTGCATACACCAATACTTTCCCAAGATGAATATAACCAATTTGAGACTCTAATGAAGACCCCATATGGATCCTCCTCCTTGTTTATCTAGGGTGGATATTGCACCACATAAACCAAACTGCAATGGTTGAAGGGTTTTGCTAAACCCTAATGAAAGAATGGTTCCAAGAGCACTCCAAAATGAGAGATCAAATCATAATTCCAAAGAGAAGGGTTACCCCTCTATTTATCCTTCCTTTGGGCATTCTAGATCTTTTACCTTTTCGACCAAATCAAACCCTCACTTTATTTTCCCTCCAATTTCATTTAAATATAATTATTTATTTTTATTTAATGTCACTTTAGGATTTGCCATTCTTTTAACCTAGTGACACCAAATAATATCCTTGAATCCCTTGTCCTTGTTTACTATAGCCTACGACAGTCATATAGGATATTAATTCATCCTCCATTATGATCAATTGGAAGGGGACATTACATAGGAAGTGAAAAATTTACAAAAGTAATTCATTTGAAATTATTTAAGTCTGAAATCATCTAAGACAAAAAAAAATTCCTTAGTTGAGTTTAATAGATTCCTAGCACACGAGTCAATTTTGAAACTACAAAGAGAACCAGTGCACCATCAAACCTTGAAGAAACCATGTCTCCTAATACAAGAGAGTAAATCCCACCATATGAAGCACCAAGTTCCAAAGTTGTTGAACCCATAACTAGAAAAAGGTTTGACAAACAATTGACATAGAATTTGGAGGCCCACATGAACAAGATTCAATAAGTAAGAATGGAAGAGATTGACTGGGATAATTAGTGTCTCAAATTCAACAAATGGGCCATGGTTAGTGTGAAATGTAGGGATGAAACCCTCCTACTAGAAAGAGAAAGGATTAGATCTTATTTGAGTGCAACTGAGGTGGTAGGATTCAATGGTTTGAAAGAAGAAGTATCCAAGTTCATAGTTACTCGATACCATGAAGGGAATATTTGGATCAACCAACCTATATAAATTATAGTTGGTCTAATCTATAGAATTATAGGGCTACCAAGTAAGGGATATTACATTCCCAAGATCAATCACCCATCAACTTGGATACAAATTCTGTGACATGGAGTGTCATGTTGACTTTGTGAAGCATTGGGGTGGAAATAAAACTAGAGATCAAAACAATGACTCTAAACCCACAAAATTCTTAAATAAAAATGGTGATATTTGTAATACGGTACAATTTACAAGGTAGATTTGGAATAAAATTAATCTATATAAATTTCATAATGGAAATCCATTGTCTATGGTGGCCACTATTGAATTTAACGAGGGTGCGTTCTCCACAACTTTGAGAAAGAACCCATATTCTATGACTCTAATTTTAGCGATATTTGACAAGACCATTAGAGTAAAATGAGAACTAGAAAATTGGAGATGTTTTGAAGGATAAATGTAGCATACAACCCCACATATTTACAAAAATTATGCAGATGTAGCTAAGGAAACACCCTCGTATCATGCATTACCAACTTCCCATCAAAGACCTCAATTTAAATTTTCCATCCCCAGTGCATTGACCAACCAAGCAATAATATTAGAATAATTAACACATAAAACCAACATTCAAATGGAGAATCCTCAAGTGTACTTGCTAAATGTTTTGGATCTAATTTTGTAATTTTGTATATTTTCCAAACTCCCCCTTCTTTAGGAAAAATAAGGATTTGAGGGTGTGGTATATATTGGAGGTCCTAATGGCTATTCGAATAGGCCTATGAGTCAACCAAATGTAGAATAATTAGTTGATTGCGAAGCTCAAACAACTACATTGTTGGTTTGATTGACCAATCAAAGTAGTTACACCTACCTTCACTACTACAATTGCATAAAGAAACATGAATATGAGATGTAATGAAGTTGTGATCTATAAAATATAATAAATACCACTAGATGTTGGTTCCACTACTGCTTTTCTCCTCTTCCTCCTATGTATGCATGTTTGTGTATTACATGTATATTACGTTTTGTGTGTTATGGCTATGTGACTGCACTACTATTAACCTATATTGTGTAATCTCATAGATTACAACATATTGCAATCTTGATTTAAATATATAGTATGTAGGTTTTTGGGATAGTCATATATCTACCTTTAGGATAAGCTTGTGGATAAACTAATAAAAAATGAATGCTTATTCAAACCATCCCTTTTGTAACTTCAATGCCTTGACTTTTATTGATATTTTGTAGGATGTCCCCTTTTGATATTAGAGATGTACTTTTGATGTATACTACCATTTTTATCATCTCATGGTCCATAATTGGGTCCAATTAGATTTCTATAGATGGGCCATTTTGTGAATGGATATATAACATGTATAAAACAAGAGTTAACATTACCATGTATAAAAACTTTAATTTGTCTTTTTTTTTTTTTCTATTTGTTTTTACTTAAAGAGAAAACACCGTTGTTGGTTTTCACTTGTGCTCTACCATATGATTCCTTAGATATGATTTTACCAAGAGGAGATATTGTTTTATATTTATTTATATAGGCATATACTTGCCTTAGGAGAGGTTTTATCCTAGATGCCTCAATGGAGGTTTCCATCATAGGAATTCTTTTATTGTTTTTTCTTCTCTTCTTACGTGAGGTTATTAGTCTAATTTATAATTATTGTTTCCTTCAGTTATATCTATTTGTTGACCCTAAATCTTGAAGGTAAACTCCACTATTCATATAGGATTTTTGTAAAACATTGATATTTTTTCCATTGACCAAAATAGCCATTCGTTCTTCATATATGGTATTGATATTAAGTAAAAAAATTCCATAATATGTAGCAACATGATAAGGTCCCAACCACATTCCCCTCAATTTACCCTTAAGTCTTTGAGTCATAAATTAGGGCCTAATATCGTACTTTGTATTTTTTCTTGATATACATATCTTTCCACATTGTTCTTTGTTGTTGGACTATGTTAGTGTGGAATAAAGATTACTTTATATACTCATGAAATGCATTTAGTTAATTCAACCTCTCCTGTTGTTATTTAGAGATATTTAGCATTAAATCCAAAGTTGTCTTTAGTGTATGGATTTGAGTTGTAATTCGGAGCATGATTTTGTTTCCATAAACCAACTCATATAATGTATTTATATTTTAGTTGTCTTCTAGGTGGCATTGAATTTCCATACAAATTTTGTCAATATGTTTTCCCAATATTTTCTATGTTCTTTCACTTTTTTGTTAGAATATTCTCCAATGCTCTATTTGTTACCTCTACTTTTCCGTTTTCGTGAGGGTGATAGGTAGCTAATTTCTTATGATGAATTTTGAATAGACCCATGATATTCTCCTTGAGATTAGAAGTAAACTAAGTTCCTTGATCTATTATAATCTTTGTCTACACTCCAAATGTTGCAAAAATGTTTTCATGGAGAAATTCTACTATCTTTTCTTATTTGGCATTTTTCATTGACTTTACCTCTACCCATTTTTCCAATCATTCTACAAAAGCTAGTATATGATCCTTTTGATTGGATGGTGGATCAATAGGTCCTAGAATGTATAGACCCCATTTTTGAAAGGGATACATTGATACTTGTAGTTGCATCTCGTACCCTCTTGTATGCTTCCCATTTCTTTTGAATTCATCACAATGTGATACATATTCATCTATGTCTCTATGACGGGTTGTCCAATAGTATCCAACTTGTAAAAATTTGAAAGTTGTCCTCTTCAAACCAAAGTGATCCCCACTAGGTATTTCATCTGCATTCAATATGTTATGTACTTAATTGTCTATAATGCAAGGATGGAGTACTTGGTCTAGTCCAAATTTGAATAGGTATCCTTTGATCCATGTTTAGGTGGAAAATTTTATCACAATAGTGCAACATTATATGTATTCAAATTTTTGAGGAAACTCACATGTAGATAGATATTTTTCTATATTAGAGAACCATGTGATTGGCACTGATATTGCAAAAATGTTCGCATATATATAAAGAATCATCATTAGCTTCCTAATCTTCACTAATGGTTAGTTTAGACAAGATACCTAGAACAACATTCCATTTCCCTTATCTATAAATTATAATCTAGTGAAATTATTGTAACAACAAAAACAATCTAAAGACCCTTGGATTCACATATATATTGTTTATTAAATATATGATGCTTGAATGGTTAGTATGTGCAAATAAAAGATATCTTGAGATGTAATGTCTAAATTTATTGATTGCATAAACAATATAAATAATTGTTTTAGTCGCTTTGTAATTAAAATCTACTTTTGACATGTTTTTATAGATGTAATAGATGGCACATGACATTTTAATCATTTATATCCAACGAATGCACCTTGCTCCTTTAGTAGTTGTAGCACCTTGTCAACATGTCGAACATGATCATCCCAAGACTTGCTATAGAGTAGTATATCATCAAAAAATACGAACACAAATTTTTGAAGGAAGGGCTTGAAAATGGAATTCATCAACCCTTGGAATGTGGAAGGTGCATTTGCAAAGCCAAAAGGCATGATAAAAAATTCATAATGGACTTCATGAGTTCATAATGTTGTTTTTGAGATATTTTCTTCCTTCATTCCAATCTGATGATACCCTGAACGAAGATCCAAATTTGTGAAATAAATTGCTCCATGTAGTTCATCTAACAATTCATCAATGACGGGAATGGGAAACTTATCTTTAAGAATGATCTTGTTGATATCTCTATAATCTAGACACATATGCCATGAGTCCTCTTTCTTGAGTACCATTACCACCAATGTAGAGTAAGAACTTTGGCTAGGTATAATAATGCCAGCCTCTAACATTTCTTCAACCAGATGCTCAATTTCACTCTCTTGGGCATAAGGGTATGTGTAAGACCTAATGTTAGGAGGAACACTCCCAGGAATTAGGTGAATATTATGATCATAATTTCGAGTGGGTGGAAGACCTCTGGGAATATCTTCAAATACATTGGAATTCTTATCAATGATCCCTTGGAGATCTAGGGGAATATATGGCTTAGATGTTTGAACATATAGTAAGAATAGTTGTACAATTACACCTAGATGCCCCCTTTTCAATAATTCTTTCATGCCATTAGAGCTTATCACCTTACTGGGTTTCTTTTTGATACCCCTTAACTCAATTTCCTTTCCTTCCAATGAAAATTTCGTGAAAAGTTCTTGAAAATTAAAAGTCACTGTTCCCAATGATTGTAACCAGTAGAGTCCTAGTACGATATCAAGACCACTCATGGGTATATAAATCATTGGACTGTTCATTACATATTCCTCCATAGTAAGATTGATCTTATGGAATTTTCCTGAGCAATTGATAGTTCCTCCATTTTCAATCATTACTTTAAACTTTGGCACTAGATATATAAAGCAATTGAGAGATTTGGATAATTTATAGTGAATGAAATTATGAGTACTACCTGAATCATTTAGGACTATTACATTTTTATTTTTGATATATCCTTTGATACTGAGGGTTTGAGGAGTTAATTCCAGCCAAAGCATTACATGATATCGTGGGAGTCAACTCTTCAGAAGAAATATCTTCTATGTTTTGTTATAGCAATATTTTCCTCACCCCATGCAACTTGCTTAGAAGACCTTTTCCATTTCCCTATGCAGAATTGAAGTCCCTTTTTGCAATTCCCAAAGCTAAGAATAATATTTTTCCACATATACGTGCCCTAACAACTATACAACATGTGTATACACAGGTTGCACCATTATAGCCCATGTACATCAGGTTTTTTTCCCAAAATTAAAAAATAGTGTCGGGTTTCCATGTCATGTCATGAGATCCATGGTCCTTGACCTTCCATATACTAGGAACATTCTAACTCATCCCTTTAGTTCCATTTTAAGGATATAAATGGGCCATATCAAGGCTGTGTAAAAGGGGAGAAGAATTCAACTTTGAGAGAAAAGTTACTCTGGATAAATTATTCACTTCATATTGAGTCTGCATCCCTTTGTCCTTTTAAGTATGAACACATTGTTCATCCCCCAAGATCTTCCCTATTTGATGGATAATATCATTGTCTCTCTTAAATGAGATTTCCTTTGGTGGAGGCCCAACTGGAAGGGACTTAGTTTCTCGGTTCTGATACATTTCGACTGAAAATTTTATCATTCATACACTTATGTTGTTCATATTTTAATAGAAATACTCTTTTCTCGTCCAATTAATGTCTTGCAAATATTTGAATTTTTATTCCGTGGACATATTTGTTATGAATATTGATGGATTATTCTATTATATGTGCTAACTTTATATATTATCACCATATGCTTGTGTATCTTGGTTGTTCAGGACAAGTTGCAGGTATATAGCTTTGAGTCAAGTGCTCAATGGTGGACTTCATCGAATGTTTGGATGAGGTAGGATATTTATCTTGTCTTGTTAGCATTATTTTTTATATAGCATACTTGAGATTAGAGTTGATTTTTATGGTCATTTTCGTCTGTTGTGGTTTACCCCATGCCATAGAGTGATTTTCCTCGTAACATGTTTTCATCTTGAGATGGTTCTTTTTCTTCTTCTTCCTGTTCACAATACATGTAGAAAAATTTCTTATCACCACACTTATGTCCCTTACTATACTTTTTGTCACAATTAAAGCATAAACATTTTTCTTTTCTTTCCTCCAATTGTTGAGGTGTCAGCCTTGTAGGTTGAGGTGTTTTAGAAGAAGGAACATTATTCTCTCTATAGTTGTTAGGAGTGGTCCTTCTAGTAGCCATAGCCATATTTTTACTTTCAACATTTCTCACTACCCTGAATGCATTCTCCAATGATTTGGGATCCCAAAGGAGAACCTCATGTTGAGTGTTATCCTTTAAAGTTCCTGTGAATACATCAATCAATTTCTCATATGGAATATCTATTACTTTTATATTCAATCTTTGGAAGTTCTCAATATGCTCTGCAACTGAACCCTTTTGATTGAGATTTATCAATTGTTTAAAGAAGGTATTGCTCCTTGTATCCTCATAGTGTGTTATCATTTCTTCCGTGAAAAATTTCCAAGTGACAAGTGATTTGCAAGAACAAAGCCATTGATACCACACAAAATGATTGGTCTCTAAATATAAAGAAGTAATTCATACCTTTTGTGTATGTGGCACATCATGTAGATCAAATAACTGCTCCATCTAAAGTATCCATGTGATTGGATCCTTGCCATCAAACTTCCTCATATCGATCTTAGGAAAGTGGTTGGTCTTCAACCCAAAGTTGCAGTTTCTCCAGTCTTGATTCATATTCCTTGTGTCCTCATCATGAATTTCATGGGATACATTTTCACTTTCAGGTGGCCTCTCTATTAGGAAAATTTTCAATCCTTCCATTATCTCCCTTTTTAAACCATCCATTTAAGTATCCATTATTGCCTCCAACTTAGATTCAGTTGAACCCATCATCCCTTGTAGTTCATCTTTTGTTACTTTGTTCTTTTGTAAATCATTTATGTCCCCACGCATTTCTTCACCTTCATCAAGAGTCCAAGTAGGACTTTCTAGAGGATTATTTGGTGTAGAAGTTCCTTTTTTGGTGGCATGTTGGCCAAGTATCACTTTTAAACATTGATTTCAAGGTGGTTTTGCTAGACGATATTTCTTCTACTGTATCTCCAAAATTTCGGTCCTTCTAGGTTTCAAAAAAATCGTTTTGTATTTATATGATAAGTCTTCTCTGAAATTCCACATGTCTGATCAAAATTGGATGTGCCAAGTGAAATTTATGGTAACTTCCCCACACCTTGTTGTTTTTTTTCCCTTTCAGGAGAGCGTACTTGTAAAGTATTCCAAGAGCACAATATATGATATTTGATTCTGAAACTTGCAGAAAACCTACTATATAGTTTCCATTGTCCAATGCAACTGGTCTCACTTTATTTGGATACTCATTGAAGAAGATAGCATTGTTTCACCCAGAACACTTGTTTGAGACTAGTTAATATGACTAGTAAGACACCCTATCTTACATAGGGTGTATCTACAAAAGTAGGATGACCCAGAAGATTAAATTTTTATCACAACTACCTTGATATTTTCTGTGAATAACCTCCAGGTTTAAGGGTCTTAAACATCACATAAACAATTTTATAGTGAAAATTATCTGATGACTAAATTCGGGATGATTCTAGAACCCTATCTTACATAGGTTATATATCTGAAAGTATAAGTCCTCAAGAGCTACAATTTTACCCCCACGTACCTTGATCGGTCTGATAAATATTCTCCAAGGGGTTCCTTACAATAGTTGTAGAAAAAATGTTATAGAAAAAATTCCAAGGTGTCTTAGATACAACAACGAAACCCCAATACCTTGAGTTCTGATACCAAATGTTAAGAACCAAATATCAAAATAGCATAAAAAAAGCTCAGAATAAGTACTCAACTCCTTGACAAAGAGATAATTTTAGATAATAAGCCTCTTCGAGGGGGAAACCTCCTTATACACCACATAAATTTCCAAATACAAGATGATTCCTGTAAAAACCCTCCTCGTTATGACAACAACTCTGATAGCAGGTGCAAAAGTTTTTTTCTTTTTTTAAAGGTGTGTGCGCGCGTGTAAAGAGGAAATGGACACACTTGACTCTACGTCGCCACCCAACGTCTAACAAGATGCAACCACGATGATCACAACAAGAAGACATAAGGCGCACAACAAGTGACTGCAAGCATCTAAACAACATAGACACAGGGAAGAATCCATAATAGTAGATTTTACTATTTCTGCACAGGAAAGCAGGGCGTTTAATCTTAGTTCTCTGATCCGGAGAGAGAGAAGGTCAGATAGGCTCCTGGCCGACTGCTCAGGAAGAAACTAGTAATCTCTATCAAGTGTGTCGCAAGAGTGGAAACCCTACCTTTAAAGGGCCCGAGACTCTTGATACGACACTAGATTCTCTACACAATTTAATCCACAATAAGTAAAACTGACTACCCCTCCATCCTACCCTGCAAAGGTTAGGACCTCCAAGACACATAAGCAATGCTCAAGCCCAGGTTCCCATCGATTTTAACCATTTAAGATCTCAAGGATGGAGACTGTTCTGAGGAACATGGAGGTGTCTACATCCCTCCTGACACGACAGACCAAGCAACAAAATGATAAAACAACTAACACCAATGACGATCGTCGCGCGATAAGTCCTATGAATCAACACAACTCATGAATTCCATAGTGCAAGAGATTTGATTACTAATTCCATCATGATACGACATAAGTGCGAGCGCAAAAATTTAGCCGTATTTTAATTCAAGATGCAATGGTAATCTTTTTACTTCAAGGCGCCATTCATATCATCATTCATGGAAATCAATTAAGCCAGTCATAACTTCTCCAAGGTTTGAGACAATATAACATGGTTGTAGGCTAACTAGTACAAATATCATTATAATTAAGTCATTTAGCACTGGAAACTAAATGCACCCGTTCTATCAAGGTGACTTAACCAGGACTTCGACAAATCTCCACTCCCACTTTAATTATCACCAAATTCTAGTTGGGCAATTAATTTTTATCCCAACCTCAGTATGTAGGCCATTTACCTTCATTGAACCAACACTAACTAAAGTAACTTGTTATATTAGAAAAATTATAAGATGTTACCTTTAGTAATCATTCATGCTATAGCAATGTATACATATATATTTTATTATATTTTTTTTTGAACTAAATTTGGCAGTGAAATTTAAATGATAAATGACGAACTGATAATGAAATAACAATTTAAAAATAATAATAATAATACCAATCTGAATAAGTAATGAATGTGATAATTCCTTTTAAAGTTGACAGGATTCGATTAAAATAATCTCCTATCAATTATCCATCCGTTAAGCAAGGTTTAACCACCATCCAGAAAGAGAATATAATTCTTAAACCTTCAAGGCACACAACTATACTATACCTAACCATCATTTAGCAACTTGCGAGTATAAATTTGCATGAACAATTTCGTCATTCAATATGAAGAATAACCAGACATATAAATTTATTTAATTTATGCCAGAATAACCAGAAATCACTAAAGATGAACCCTTTTAAAAACGATTTAAAGATTGGGTTCCCTATATATATGTATAATGCTATAACCGCCAGGTGGTTACGCCAGCTAAATAGTTATTTCTGGTGCACAACTAACCCTGGTATCATTTACAATAGAATCTCAGAACAACAACATGAAATAACCATATCCATATATGTGGCAATTAATTGTGAGAATCAATTAACAATAAAATCTACATTTGTTTTCAACACTATCATTTCATTTAGCTTATATATAATATTTATTACTATTACTTATTCAACAATTACTAGTAGTTACCTTTGCGTCCTACAACAGCTCTATAATATAGTAACCACACATTACACAAAAACAACAATACATTACAATTACAGCAGTTAGCCGCCTAGCCATGGTGCCAATAACACAAAAACCAATAATTAGCAAATTTACAGAGTGGGAGTGCATGCCGGCAATCAATGATCAAGGGCGACTGTCCAAGGCGTCTGTCAGAACCAAGGTGTCCACTCAGAAGATTTCTTGATGGTGCCAAAGAAAATACCCTCACAACTGTACAACACACTCATGCAGAGTTAAAGGATACAATTTTAAATAGAGAACACACAATAGAAATTAACTGTCATTAATTAGAGAACAGGATCTAATAATTTATCTGTCATTCATTGAAAGGTGAAACGGTAATGACTATAGAGTCGTCTCGGTCCAGCGCATAGATTCGTTGTCAATAGGGGTAAGTAGTAAATACGCCGTGCAAGATAGAATGCAAAGATAAAAACGCCCTTCAAAAGACGAGTTGCAGGACGGCTGAATGAAACAGGAATAGCATAAAAACTCGGATAGCCAAATGGAACAGGAAACATCGTCTTAGATCGGCCGCATGTTTGTCTCCACACCTAGCGCAGTAAAGCTGCGCGTGGCATCAACTTGCAGTACCTCCATGAACGAATGTGTCAGTCAATCTGCGCGTGGAGGCAGGTTCAGAAAGCCATGAAGACAATCGTTTAGGATGGGCGTGAAGGAAAGGATATAACAAGTGCTGAGGGGAGGCACAGATCAAAGAAAAAGCTGGAACGAAATCTCCTACTCAATTTTCAAAAGAAAAATGCCAATGCCTGTGTCCAGAATGAAAACGCTCAGAATTAAAACCAAAATCGCAGAGCAAGTTCACCAAATAAATGCAGGGATTTTTACCCAAAATCGCAGAGAAATTCCACTGAAAACATTTGAACGCCCACAGAAAACATTGAACGCCCACAGAAAACATTTGAACACCCGCGGCCATATGAAAACACTCAGAAATAAAACCAAAAACGCAAAGCAAGTTCACCAAATAAACGCAGGGATTTGTTAAACTATAAAAACGTAGGGAATACTAAGAGGAGTGCATGGCCAGGTTCTCCGGTGAAAAATAAAAACAGGGTTACTGTCACTACTTTAGAGTTTTGAATAAAACAACAGTTACCACAGTTCAACTACAGGAGTAAATAATTTAATTTGTCCATTCCATCCATATGCATCTGTTAAACAGAAATCATATCACATTCTAACCTACTAAAACAGAAATCATACCGTAGGCTTATCTCCCGCTTCGAAGATGACCGCGTGCTCCTGTCGCTTCTGCTCCTTCCCGCTCCCGCTCGCCGACCGTAGAGACTACACCGGTACCTCCCAGCCAAACGCTAGGGGTACTCTTCTTCCCCCTCAGCCCCCCGAGCCGCAAAGGGGCCACACACAACCAGAAAGTCCTAGCTCCTCAGCTCGCCTCAAAGGCTGAGCTACCCCTCACGTCTGAGCTGAGGCTTCCCAACTCCTACTCGTAAACCAGTCAGTCTCCTCTCTGCTCTAGCAATGCAATCTTAGCCAAAAACTCAAGCCCAAAAAAAGACCCCCTCTTTTCCCTTCCTCCCTCCCTTTAACCCCTCAAAACCCTAATTTCTCTTTCACTTAGGTTTTCCAATTCTTTTAGTTAATTCGTTTGAAAAATCCAAATTCATTTTTATTTTTATTTTACCCTTTTTTTATTTATTTATTTTTTTTATCTAAGCATGTGCGCTCATTTCAATATTTAGCTATTCATTATTTATTTAATTGTTTATCTATTTATTTATGTATTTATTTATGTATTTATTTATTTATCTATCCCCCTTTTCATTTCATTAGCTTAATATTTAACTTTTTAATTCCCCTTTTCCAAGATTAACTTATGGGTTTAGAGTTGTATAAATATAAATGTACCTTTGTTTATAAACAATTATTTATTTCACAACTTCTTTATAACTCACATGCTTAAACTTAATTTGGTTATAAAATGGGTTTATAATATAAACCTACATGTATTTATGTTTTTTATTCCTTTTATTTTATTATTAGGAAGTAAGTATTCCTTATTTAATTTATCATTAATGTGTCTGCATTTTCAGGATTCAAGAGGGAGATTAGGCGATGGTGAAACAGAATAAGGGAAGGGTAAGAGTTTTACAAACACGGAAAAATTAAGCAGACACGGATTAAGGAAGGGAGATGGTCTGAGTTATGCTTTCTCTTCTTTTTTTTTGTTGCTGTTTTTTTTTTTGAAAGTTCTAAAAGTTAAGGCCACACTGAAAGTCCCCCCGGTTTCTAGGCTTAGGGTTTAGATTTTTGGCTAGACAATAAATGGTTAGGGGTAATTCTTAAAGTTTTACACAGGCGCTGAAGACTTAGGGCTAGCTAGGCTGACTCCAACAACCCCCTCAATCGTGACGTGCCCTTCAGGTCGAATTTGTTATTTTTATTCCAGGGTCTGTTCTTAAGGTTAGACTAAATTTTTACCCTAAAAGTTTTAGACTTAGTACCTAGATTATGAACTGGGCGACATTGGGTTAGGGAAGTTGTTTAAGAATTCCTTAAGGCGTTAATGTCTTAGGG